>JACCGJ010013778.1:0-21914 GCA_013407085.1 Atriophallophorus winterbourni | reverse complement strand
CTACAATTCAGCATTAGTTGCAAACATACGCTTAGCGGCTACAAGATACGGCGGCAGACTTCTTCTGATCGGAGATTTCAATTTGCCGAACTATAAGGGAAATTCAGTCTATCCAGAAAACTCCTTGAATGCTTTATTCCAACAGTTGCTGGAGGACATTCCACTTTACAACCATATTTTTGACAATACCCGATTTCGGGGTAGTGATACGCCGTCTATCTTGGACTTGATACTGACAAACGAAGAGTAGGTGATTGAAAGTCTCGCTTATGAAGCTCCTATGGGACTCAGTGACCACTTAGTTATCACGTTTGATTATATTTGTCAGGCAATCAGAACAAGTGACACCAGCAAGTTGATAGGAAAATTGACTTTCACAACTGAATACTGAACTATGAAGAAGAATTTGTACAGACCCTGGTCTTCGTGTCCGACAGCAGCGTCACAAGGTCAGTGGCAATGGGATGGCAAACCGAAGTAAATTGGCAGGTGAAATTGCACTCTCATCTTGTTCCAAAGGTACGGAAAAGGGGATACATACAGTGGATCACCCACTCGAACACCTGTTTCATCGGCAAGAAGCACGTGGTAGAAGATCGCATGGATACAAGTTAATTATTCCACACTCCAGATCAAATTGTCGAAGGTTTTTCTTTGCTGTCAGAGTCTGTTTTCTATGGAAATCCCTGCCCCCACATATCATTTGCGCAACAAGCCTGAACATGTTCAAGGCTGAACTTGACAAGTATATGTTGACCAAACCCAACCTTGCACCTGAATACACGTGCTGACTTTCCATATGTATAAAACATTTGTGTTGTTTTTTTATGAATTCCCTATATTTTTAATCTGTGGTTACTGTAAAGTATTTGCTTTTTGGACCATTAAAGCTTTGAATTACTTTGAATTACTAACAAATCACTGCAATAGTACTCATAATGGAATGTCAAGGTTCGAGCACATTGTGACCAAGATCTGAAAGTAAATCCGAATTTCCACGGTATATGCCAACCCAAATTCGAATGGCTTTTGTGTGCGAGTTATAAGCTCCCAATATAACTAATAAACTGATTCATATTATATTTTTAGTATAAACAGTTTGTGTTATTACCATGCAACCAATAAAATATTTGAAACTAAGATATCGTAAAACAACTTTAGACAGGATTATTCAAACTATGTGAAATAATGCAATCTAAAATGATTTTCGTCCAGGAGTTAAAGATTTTGGCATCAAAATAAACTTCAATGTGGATCTGGCCAGAATCCGCTAGAACACTCATGACAGTTACCAAACCAGGACCCGATGCCTCGCTGTCGGAAGCTCGGAAAAGTTTGTTAGGATGGAGTACTTCGCTATTGCACAAGTTACACGATACCAAATCAATTTACCAAAGGCGAAACATGCTGGAGTCTCAATGTCGTTTTTATCGTAGACCTCTCACACTATCTTCACAAACTCACTGTCTCTAACGGTGAGGTTTCAGGCTTGCGCCTGAATAGATCTAACTAAAACTCACGATTTACGGTATAAAAAACGCATAGCTATACAATACCTTTGGATATTAGCATAAAATTCATTGATTTGTGGTTTAAAATCGAACACATCACAACACCACAGCATTACGGTATGAATGAACATGTAAAAAATATTTTGAATGTAGGGAGCATGAGTTTAGAAAAACATACTTCGGGTTCGGTACGACTAATTTGATAGAGATTGTCCTAATTCCATTCAGCAGAATGTAGAAATCGAACTTATTAACGCGGCTAATTTACAGGTTGCACCACTGTTCTCAAATGCTCAGTATCCATGCTCATTGCTGAAAGCATAGTTGACAGCTGTGTTCAAATACACGCAAAATAATACAGTTTTATTGGCTTAATCTGAGGCGAAAATATAACTGAATTTTAATTCAAAGAAAAGTTATTTATTTTGAGATTTATATTCCCACGTTAATAGTGTAATCAATCAAACTTGTTCCATTTCGCGTTACGTACGCAGATGTAATTCTTGAACTGTTTGAGTTGAAATTTTACCTCAGCAAATAAGACCATGTCTAGCCTACGGGGTTTAGAAAAATTAATTTAATTAGCCCGCGCAATTAGTCGGTGCTAAATTAAGATTAGTTTTTTGTTAGTTTCAGCAACGTTTCGGTGTATATTTGTGCCAGACCCGGATCGACTGCGCATTATAAATTTAAATTGTTTTTTTGGGTTTATCAGAATAATTTTGTTTGAAGTTCAAAAAATAGAATTGGTAACCCTTCTTTCATTAATTTTTGTTTGTGAATTCATAAGTATGTTTATCGAAAGTGAATTCAAAAGTAAGACGTTTTCAGGCAATAATTTTTCTTGTTGATAATATGGAAATCTTCTTTGCATGTTGTTGTTGGCCTACTTCGGTCGATGTCGACCGTGGATGTACATCACAATCGGATGAATGTTCATGCTCTACAGCTTTTTGAATGATTAAACAGTCCGATTCGGGAGGAACAATCTCTCCCGAAGCGCTGGCAACGATAGTCAAAACTCGGTTGTATTGCATCAGTTGCACGCCGGTGGCGTGATCTGCGTGATCTGCCCCTCCCCAGTTTGCAGATGATGGTTTGCACAATGACTCCAATGTGAGCGTTCTAAAGCAAGTTCTTCCCGACTCGCGGGTTCAACACCATCAGCTTTCATATCTCTTTTGAAAAAGTCTTTGTGCCGCAAGTGCGGTCTGCCCAATGGTTGACTTCCTAATTGCAACTCACCATAGAGTATATCTTTCGGAATATGACCATTTTACATTCTATAGACGTGGCCAAGCCACCGCAGGTGGTGCTGTCGTAGTAGGGTGAACATGCTCTGTAGATCTGCTTTTAAAAGCACTTCAGGATTAGTCATTTTGTCCGTCCACGATACGTTCAAAACTCGACGGATGCTTCGTAGATGAAAAGCATACAGCTTCAGATCGTGATTTACGTGGGTGGTCCAGCTTTCACTGCCGTACAGTAAAGCATTTAGTACGCACGCGCTGTATACCATCAGTCTTTACAGTCAACTTGTGGTTACCCCAAACACGAGAGTTCAATCGCGACAAAATGACAGCTGCTCTGCCAATCCGGTTGTTCCTAAGTCTTGTCAACCTAGTCACTGGAAATCTTATCATACAATGCATTCGTTTTAGACTATGGCTATTCAAAACTTCAATTAATCTGGATTTTCTACAACGCAAGAACATTCGTCGATTTGTGATAACTTGTAACAATTATTAATGATTGATGCTCTAACCAATATTTGATTTCAATTAGTGAAAATTATAGCTTTATTTTTATCTCAAGTCAGAAGCACGGCATCCAAGTCAAATTTTTTGCACGCGCTAAAAATATTTTCCAGGTTTTCTAGGTTTTTCTGGTTCCCAAGTTTGTCACAGCCGGGGATGGTGGTGGGGATAAGCTCCCGCTACCTACAAAATGCTCCCATACGGCGTGCGTCTCAAATAGCCTCTGACAACCGAAGCCCAACTCCTTGGCCTGCTCGTGGCGGAACTGCTTCTAATGAAAAGAGAAGGGGCGAAGGCGGGTGACTGGCGCTTAAAAACCAGTTCGCTTCGGGTAGATGGAGCTCGTCAGCCTGGGAGGGCAGTCCATCTAGGGGATGGAAACCCGGACTCCAAACCTCTGCTTCCTGCGGATTACACAATCACAATACTCCGCCGAGGACGGTCCCAAGCCCGTCTGCAAAAGAAGGGTTAGGCGCGGGGTCAGCAACCCCACTCAGTAAAAACCTCAAACCACTACTGAAACCAAAGCAACATTTCGTACCAAAGTAACATCTCCATGCTTGAATCGAGAAGAAACCTCATCTGAGGTAAAAATTAAGCAGACTGGTGAAAGCCCACCGGAAGCCAGTCAGCAGATGAATCTTCTGTCGATGAAAGCAACAACAAAGATTGCCACATGGAACGTCCGTACGATGTATGAGACCGGAAAGGCTGCACAGGTCGCGAAAGAAATGCAAAGGTATGGTATACAACTGCTGGGAATATGTGAAAGTAGATGGAATGGATCTGGTATGTTGGTTTTGACATCCGGGGAACGGATTATTTACTCAGGTCATGAAGATGAGAACCATAGTCATTCGGAAGGCGTCGCCATTATGTTATCCCCAATAGCTGCAGGCGCTCTCATTGGATGGGAACCCGTTGACTCACGGATAATCACAGCCAGATTCAACTCCAAGGGGAGAAATGTGACGGTAATTCAATGTTATGCGCCCACAAACAATGCTAGCCTTGAGTCGAAAGAAGAATTTTACGTGCGTCTGCAGTCTGTCCTAGACAAGACACCCAAGCGAGATATCAAGATTTTGATGGGTGACATGAACGCGAAATTGGGTCCAGACAACACAGGGAGAGAATCTGTGATGGGTACGCATGCCCTAGGTGAAATGAATGAAAACGGTGAACTTTTCGCAGATTTTTGCGCGCTCAACGATCTGGTCATCGGAGGCAGCATCTTTCAACACCGAAACATCCACAAGGCCACCTGGACATCACCTGATGGTGTTACTGACAATCAAATCGATCACCTATCGATTTCACAAAAATGGAGACATAGTCTCCTTGATACACGCGTAATGCGAGGTGCGGATGTTGCTTCAGACCACTACCTTCTAATGGCCAAAATTAAAATCAAGTTGAGAGCTTTCACGAAACCGGCAGTCGGCCTAGTGTAAAGTACCACACGCAGAAACTAAGGGAAGAGCGTACAAGAGAGATTTTCTCAATCTCACTGAAAAACAGATTCGAATCGCTCAACAACTTAACCCCTGAGCTCCCAATAAATGAACACTGGACCGCTCTGAAAGACTGTTGGCAAGACACTTGTAAGCACGTAATTGGCAGACGGGTAAAGAAAGACAAAGAGTGGATCTCGAGTGAGACTTGGACACTGATCAACTCGAGAAGGCAGCTGAAACAACAGATCCTCCGGTGTAAGGACACCAAGCAGAAAAACCAACTGATCAAACAATACGGCTCCCTAAATAAAGACGTGAAACGAAGTGCCAGAAGTGACAAGAGGCGGTTCTATGAAATGCTGGCAACGGAGGCGGAAAATGCAGCAGAAAAGAGAGACCTGAACACCGTCTACAACATTACCAGAACCTTATCAGGAAGGAAAATACCTTACGGCAAAATAATAAAGGACGGTGAAGGTAACCTTATCATTCAGGAATCGGTGCAAAGAAAGCGATGGATGGAGCACTTCAAGGAACTCCTAAATCGACCAGCACCTACTTCAGTCACTGACATCCCACCTGCAGCAAATTTGCTAGACGTAAACACCGACCCCCCGGTCGAAATGAAATCCTTTTTGCCTTAAAATCGCTAAAGAATGGCAAAGCACCAGGTCCAGATGGGATTCCACCAGAAGCTCTGAAGGCTGATTTGGACACCTCGGCTGATATGTTACTTCCTCTGCTGCAGAAAATCTGGTCAGAAAGACGGGTCCCAAATGATTGGAAGAGAGGTCATTTGGTCAAACTTCCTAAGAAAGGGGATCTGAGGCTATGCAAAAACTGGCGAGGTATCATGCTGCTCTCCGTCCCTAGTAAAGTACTTACACGCATCATCCTTATGCGTTTGCGCGACGCTATCGACCAAGTGTTACGGCCAGAGCAATCAGGCTTCAGAAAACAAAAGTCTGGTATCGACCAAATTGCGACCCTCCGCATAATAATTGAACAAAGCATTGAATGGCAATCGCCTCTTTGCCTCAACTTCATAGATTTTGAGAAAGCCTTCGACAGTGTGGACCGCGAATTCATATGGAAGCTTTTGCCACACTATGGGGTCCCACCGCTGTACATGGACCTCATAAAGCAGCTGTATGAAGGTGCCTCCTGTCAGGTAATTCACAACGGAAGACTGACCGATCCATTTGCAGTTGAGACTGGAGTTCGCCAGAGATGCCTGTTGTCCCCAATGATTTTTCTGTTGGTAATAGACTGGATAATGAAACAGACAGTAAAAGGTGAGAGGAATGGTATCGATTGGAGGAATCCGAGCATTTGGAGGATCTGGAATACGCTGACGATGCCTGCTTGATATCACGTGACCCCCAACGTCTTCAGAGAAAGACCGATAGACTAGCACACTTTGCTTCTTATGCAGGACTACGCGTGAATACCGAAAAAACAGAAGTCCTCCGTGTGCTAACTGATGAGCACCCATCAATCACCATCAATGGTAAAGCAGTCAAAGACGTCACGCAATTCGTCTACCTCGGCAGCATTGTTTCAATAAGTGGTGGCACGGACGAAGACATAGTCGCCAGAATCGGCAAAGCAAGATACGCGTTCATAGCTTTGAAACCCATTTGGGAGTCGAAGGTTCTATTAAAACGCACGAAACTCCGTATATTCAGAAGCAACGTCAAATCCGTGCTACTCTATGGGATCGGAAACCTGGCGAGTGACAGCAAAGTCTTCTGGCCGCTTGCAATCATTCCACAATAATTGCCTTCGTCGAATTATTGGGGTAAAATGGCCAGAAAAGATAAGGAATCAAGACCTGTGGCAGATTGCTGCTGAGGACCCGATCGCCCAGCAGATCAGTAGAAGAAAGTGGAGATGGGTTGGGCACACCTTGCGGAAACCTTATGATGACATCACGCGTCATGCTCTGGTATGGAACCCAATCGGGAAGAGACGGGTCGGACGCCCAAGGCTATCTTGGAAGCGCTCGTGTGAAGAGGAAATCCGCAAGTGTGGACTTAACTGGAACGACATCAAACTGGCTGCTATAAACAGACCAAAGTGGAGACAAGTTGCCGAAGCCATATGTTCCTTCAGGAACTCAAGAGATTAAGTCAAGTAAGTCTAGGTTTTTCTAGGCCAAATCGCATATCCATTTCTAATGTCTATAATGCTGTTTGCAAATGCTTCGAGAACATCCGATCCAACATTTTTCACATCATCCAATTGCCGATTGCTTTCTGAGTTATCCCTGAGTTCAACCTTCCCCAAGTCAATCCCGAGCACACATGAATCTCAAAACACAAGAGAATACCCATCGGTCAAACGCGCTTATTACGCACATGACGAAGAACAAAACACGCGCGCCTATCTTATTTAAACAAGACTGTCCTCGATGCGACAATACTGCTTGTCACTTTGATCTGATTTGTCAATCGATATCATAACAACCGGTTCAGTTTGAAACCTTAACAACGCTGGGTTAATATGACCGACGTTGTCGAGTTACATATCGTTCTATAGCGGCTGACGCTGCCCATCTCCTCATTTTACTGTGGATGTTTTGTTGCTCGAACTGCTTTGAAGCAATTCTGTTGAACTCCGAATTATTAAGAGTTCGCGATTGACGTCGTCCTTTGTTTTGGGGATTCCTGTTCTTGTGATGTGTTGCAGGGTGTTATTTTGTATATTATCCGTGATTAGCACTCCTCGCTAATGCAATTCACTCATCATTAATAATACATCTAACATGGATCACGTTAATTACAAAGGAATCAACGCTATTAATGATAAATATGGATTAACCATTCCAACTTTACAGCTCACTTTGAACCCAAACGTGTTTACGCTTGCGATGGTTAAAACATTCAACCTACAGAGTTGTAAATTTCCTATGCATGAATAGAGTAATGTATACGGTTTTAAAGAATTAACGTTCTGGGATCTTTTTTTCGATATTTTGTGCAATTTACAACAGTATTAATTTCTTTAATGCCCGTCAAGTGTGCTCTCATGTTAGTTTTATTTCAGTAATTAAAATCAACGTGATTTTATGCCATTTTTAAATAAATCGTGGTTATTGCGAGATCCAGATTACCATTCTAAAATAATTATAAATCTCGATTAAAAATAATTACAAATTCATTAAGATTTCACTCATCCGTGGTATGATCTGATCCACACAATTATTGCCGGTTTAATCGTCCTGCTAATATCAGTAGCTCGAAGATGGTGTAATTGCTCACCACCCTTTGGAAAGAGCAGAATTCCGTGTGGACATTTGTGCGTCTGATTAGTTTGCATCTAAATGCTAATTCCGCTCACACGTAACGCTACAGCAGTGATCCAGCTTATTAATATGGAATTAGACGCGCTTTCGTTGGGTGACAGTCCTCCGATGGGTTTTGGAAATGTAAATTTTCGATAAAGCGTGACAGTCACGGCAGATGGAAGCTGCATGATGTCGATGTAATTGTCAGCCCAGGATTTCGAAATTACCCCATGCATAGTCGGACGTTGTAAAATGGAACATTGTGTTACAACCAATAATAAATCTTATCATTTTTAAATCCGCCCTTCATTTTTAGGATTTCACCGCATATACTCTTGCAACAATCACAATCTTTTAAAGGACGTAGCACAAAATTTAATTGGATCAAAAACCAAAAGTATTGATCATACAATCAGGTGATATGTTTAAACATGTATACCGCTTAAGGTTCCATGGTCGTCACACTTGGAGTAGTTATATTGGCATACTCCCATTGCCGATTATAACCTAGCGGTGCATGTCTCATATAATCTCTAGTTAAGGTAGCACACGTGGTCCTATGTGACTAGACGAAGCTGCATTTACTGATTGCGGCGCCTGTTACCTTGTGACTTGACATAAAGTTGATATTATCTTTACGTTTGAAATTGTGATTACCAAAATATACCTACTAAGACGCATATAGGAAGAGCGTTTTTAGAAATCAACATAACAAAGCCTACATTATTTTGCTGCATCTTAGGTTCATTTATTGATTACCGGCTCCATTTTTAGTGCGTACTACCTCAGTTTGAAATTCCCCATCGCAAATGTGATTAACTTCCTTTGCATTGCGAAATTTGAGACAAATTTGATCGGTTTACGTGAAAGAACATCATTTTTGAGCCATAAATGTATTATATTGATTATGCTGTATTATTTTTCCATTTATGTTTATACATTTATCGTGTATTGTTGTAATACGTTCGCTTTTCTTTGAATGCTCTAAAATCAAGGAATCCCGGGTGGATGAGTGGCACAATAAAATAGTTATTCAAGGGTAGGAAGAGGCTTAAATCAATGCAATCAAATTTATACTGAAGTGTTTGGTTTGTGTGGGTTCATATGTGGTCAATATACAGGGCTGATAGTGGAGTGACCTTTGATACACGCATCCATTTTCGATTTGAAATCACGGATCGTAGGAGCGTTCATGATATTCAGCGATAGTGAATTCCTCAGAAAGCAAATACGCACTGAAAAGAAATGACGTCTACAATCGCGTCTTGATCGTGGTATAACGAGACAACTTGAATGACGCCGTGTATTCCTAGGGAAACAGACGTTTATCAAATCGCGGAGAGGGTGATTTTCCATCCGCAGTATTTTACTCGTTAGAATCATGTCGCTCCTTATTCTCCTTTGTATGAAGTCGGTCATTCTCAGCATGGCCATTCGCTCTTGGAATGGGATGTGCTGTATCCAATCAACTGGATTCGTCGCTCGATGGTAAATTTCACCCAACTATTCAATGTCTTTAAGCAGCCACGGTGCCAAAACTGGGATCATGTACTCTATCGTCGGATGGATGTAAGTATTTTAAATGCGGAGGGCGTTTTAGGTGAGAACCGCCCAAATATTCTTCTTAGCATTCCCAAAATACCGCTTGCCCTGTTGAAGACTTTCTGGTAATGACTATTAGGTTTCAGGTTATTAGTAATCCAGATACCGAGGTTCTTCTCAGCGCTGGTCCAATTCAAGTTTTCATTACCAGGATTATATGTATGATCGCATTGCGTTGCAATTTGTAACATTTTACCTTTACGTATTTTGAAACGCATCTGATTTAGTTGAGACCAGTAATACAGGGCATTCAAATCCTGTTGCAGCATCAAACAATTTTCAATCGATCAGATTTGCTTCCATATTTTTATGTCATCTTGCATCGTACTACTTGCGCAATATTATCTATGTATAACAAGAAAAGAATAACCCCGAGCAATTAACTTAGAGGGACGCCGCTGGTGACATTAATGGTTTTTGATAGAACGCAGTCAATGCTGAGTCGCACATGCCGATCGGTCAGCTAATCCTTTTTATCCAATATTGTACTAGCTTTTGCAGAAGCAGGCTGTGGTTGACATTATCGAATGCCTTTAATAAATCAATATAGCAGGCATGAATATAGTATCCTAGGCCAAGAGATGTTGTCCAATCGTCCAGAATGATGAGTTAATTTGAGAGACAAAATCTGTTCCGGCAAACCCCATGTTGCACTGCTGATAAAAGTCCTTTAGTTTCAATGTGACCCACGACAAACTCAGTTAGGATGCGCTCCATAATTTTCGAGATGCAAGGGAGCAGCGTAACAGGCCTGTAAATTGTTACGTCGGAACGACAGCCAGCATTGTATATTTTGGTTATCACACCAACTTTCCATGATGACCGTACGCAAACTTTACGAAGACTCCGGATGAAAACATCCGCTAGACTAGGAGCGCTTGTATGCCACTGTTGGATCCTGATCTTACTGTCCCTACCTGATGGGTGCAAACAGCACGAAACCGGTCGTGGGGTGTGAATGACGAAAAAGCATGCAAATGAATATCTTGATCCGCTAGACTGTTGGAAAGCTGTCTATAACATACACGGAAAATAACTGGGGTAATGTTGTCCCTACCCGGGAATTTCCTTGTATTTGGTCGCCGTAGTTGTCCTTCACACAACGACTTGGTTAATTATTGTTTCAGAATGAGGTTCTAATGAGTTTAATAAACGATGATGTAATAGTTGCTGTTTTGGAAAGAACAATTGGAGTAAAAGCTCTCAAATGAATCCGCTGTCTCATGAACTGTGAAAGGCATTCCTTGTTCTGTCATGAGCGGAAGAATACCTGGTGTCACTTTTGTTCTTTCATTCAGTATTTTGTACAGAATCTTTAGATTATATTCATTTCCTTCCACCATGCGTTGAAGGTACCGTTATTCGTCCTGCCGAACAAGGGTAGTCACTCTGTTCCCTATTCGGAAAAATTGAAACGACGGTGTAGGCGTAGCAGTAACAGTCTTTTCAGTGAAATCCATTTTCTGGTTCTACTGCGAACAGTGAATCGGAAAATGCGGACAACTTTGCTGAGAATAAATCAAGAATTTGTTTGGAATTGCATCTGAAGGTAGTTCAACAATGAGTTGTAATGTGTATTTGAATCACTGAAATCAAGTCAGACGTCATTTAGTTCACGGAGAGATTCTTTGAGTCTGAAAACGTCGAATTTACGGATGACCTAATTCTCGTTGCTTTCTCTCAATGCACTGCAGACATAATCGAATACGAGCTCAACATTCTTACTCAGCCCGAATGGAGCTAGATAGCCGATGTGTTCGAAGTCAAAACAAGGTCCAGCATAGATGACCGATCTGTTCCTTTCATTCGTGTATGGATGAAGATGTGGTTGTACAAGGGTACTAAGTCGAATACTTCGCGAAGTTTTTGCTCCAGTGAGTTCGTTGGGTGCTGGTCTCTTGATTTTAGCCGCGGAATGTTGAAGTCCATGATGTTTAGTATTTGAGCATGCTATAGAGCGCTGAGGTGCTGAAGTCTTTCAAATAACATATCGTTGTGTTCAGCGGTCGATGTTGTTGAGCGGTTTATGACGCCGACTGTACAACTATTACCAGATTCTAGGTCAATTGAGCACCCAAGCGTGTCAGTAAGTGAAATATCAGAATCTGGGATGATGTTTATATTTAGTCGCTTGTGACAATACAACGCAACACCACCTCCAATGCCACCACGGTCATGGCGTAGGATTGTCATATTGGGAATAGAAAGTTCACTGTCCCTCATACTCGATTGATACCAAGTTTCAGTCACAGCAATAAGATCAGAGTAATTGCATACACAGATATTAATCAGTTCTGCCAACTTGTTGACTAAAAATTGAGCATTTGTATAAACACATTTGATCGATACTGCTTTATGCAGTGATTAATCATGTGGTATATGATAATGCAGTAAACAGTGTGATGCCGGATTCAGCTGAGAAGTCAGGGCCTTTGATGCTAAAACATGTGAGCTTATAATTGGTCGCCGACCGCTTGAATCGACAATTAGGTTTCGGTGTGAATTGCTCGATTTACACCGGATGTACGACGTTTTTTATGTATTGATTTCTTCCATTTAGATTAAAATACTGCTGACCACTGTCTCCAGGCGAGGGAGTGTTTGACTTATGAAATTGAGGTTGGGTGGGCTAAGTCTAACATCCTTGGGTATTGTTCGTTTTCCTTTTTCCATTCCCACCTTCCTATTTCGGACAATCAGCTGGTCAAGAACGTAATCTTTAGTGGTTTCGGTCCATCCCATTTATATTTTGGCGCAAAAGGAACTCGAAAAGTGTCCACGTCAAAGGCATTAGAAATATCAAGAGAACACGCGTCACGGCTTTACGTCGTGCTCTACGCTTTCCTGAATCGATCCCTGATAAATATTTTCTGGTACACCAAGTAGTTATATACTTCGTCATACCGTTTTATCCCTGGCGTTCAAACTACCCATCCTTTCCCACCATGGTACATCGGAATATATGCGGTCGTTTGAGTCGGGATCTGTTATGATTAGGTAAGCATTCAGCAGTACGTTCTCGATATCAGCCCTGCATTTTAGTGTGACATTTAGCAAGCGAGTTTGACCAATATGAGCTGAACTTGAGCGGTGAGTTAGACGAGTCCCTTTGTCTGGGATTACATGTTCAATTTCCATTGGGTGGCAAATTTGAGACCATTTCTCGGGATTAACGGGATTTACCCTGCTTTTATTCTTCTCCTCGTCCTCCTCCTCAACTCGAAACTGGCAATTCTATTTCTGTTTTGGCTTCAGAAGTATCGGCGTCGTGAAAGGATTTAGCTCTGCAACGAACACAGGCATAGCAGACGCCCGAAACCTTTTCATTATTTATTAATGCCATCGAATAAGGGGCTTAAGTACGTTCACATTTAGCATGGCTCTTACTCATACACAGAAAACACGTTATGACTTGACTCGCCTTGGGACTCACCGGCTGTTCACACGCTTTGCACGTGACCTAGGTACAATTCTGCGTCTCGAGATGCGTCCTATAAGCTGGCCCGGCCGTGACCATTATTGTGTACATTATTGTGTACTAGAAACTTATGAGCGCTTAACATCTTGAGTGCTCAACATAAAAAGATCACCGTTTATCAAGTATAGCGGGTCCAGGGCGAAGACGTAATCCCACCAAAGATCGTCGAAATATATAAAACAGCAGTCTCACGCTCACTTCAATGAATTATATAGGGAGAGTCTCTCCAACAAAATATGTAAGATACTAAAATTATTACGTTATTCATTTATTACAGTTTCAGTATTTGTCCCAACGCTCTTCTGTCGTTCATTTTCGCGTCTGCTGGAGTACATTTTTGAAACGAAACCGGATGTTTTTCGATTCTAGTCATTTGAAAGCCAAAAACTAAAGTACGAAATGCGCTGATTTGTGATCGGCATTTTGCTGACGCCGCTGCCGTCACTACATCAGGTAGAATACTGAATACACGAAGTCTTCAAATTATGCCTTCAAATTTATTGAGTAACATTGTTTTTCACTCGCTTTAATTTGCTACTTTCTTCCATTTATGATTTCAAGTTGACGGTGAGTTTAAGGTACGCCTATCGTAACGTTATTTTATGTCTTGCTCATTGCTGAACAGAATCATGTATGAAAATTCGCATTTGCATGCATTTTCATTACACACACAAACACACACTACGACCGGTTTCGTCCTGTTCGCACTCATCATGTATACCACTTAAGAATGCCTGGACAATCCTTTCGTTTCATAAGAGTTTCTTTTTATTGATTGCAGCGAATCGCTCGAGCAGGAAATCAATGAGAATAACTGAAACGGATGCGCATTCGCGTTGACAGTCGATCCATTTCTCTCAATCACAGCCACAGCTAGAACAACGCGAAAGTTTCACAGAAACCTGCTGTTTCGCGTTGCATCATCCTCCATACATACTTGTCTGACAAGCGTCATGGCTGTCACAACAATTTTGCACTTGCGAAGAATTGTTGGCTTGGAGAAATAAGGTCGATTTATCAAAGTTGCGTTCGCGAATAATCGAGAAATCAGGTTCACACAAAACAAATAAAATGTGATGTTTGAAATGAAATATTCTAGTGAATGTGATATATCATTAACAAGAATTTGAGCTTTTATTTTATTCATTTTCATTCGCAAGGTGGAAACAACAGTTCGGAAAGATAATAGAAGAAGAAAAATGAAATAAAAGAAGATGAAATTAGCTTTATTCGTGTTCACGAAGTTTCCAAAACGATATGTAAACACTGTTAGAGTGAGGTTTCAGTGTCGAAATTTAGATTTCCAGCCGCCTCGTTTGATCAAGAATAACTTTCGATTAATCAAACAAATAGCGGGTAAGGTATGGGGCGAAATATTTCTTGAATTTTTCAATTCTCAACGAAAGGATGAGATTTTGGCTTCGGGTACTTAACACTAAGTTGCAAGCAATGAGGTCCTTATTTAATGAGTGTGCATTATAGTACGAAATGACTGTGAGCGATCTGTTACATTCACGGAAGTGTCGATTGACAATCACAGCTCTATTTAAATCGGTTGAGGCATAGCTAAGTCGTGCGATAACCTTTTGAAATCCTTTTCCAGTAAACGGGTGAAAATTATAAGGGATGAATAGAGGCAGGCAAAAACAAATTATCTAACTACATCCGTTGGGACGAAGAGGGAACGCAGGCGAACGGCGAAGATAGCTGACGAACCTTCAAGAATGAGCAGTCACGTGATCAGTCTAGTTGAGACTGTGTGATAATGTAACACTAAGATACTTGAAACAAGTGCTTATGTTGAAATCAGAGCCATTGAATGAAACTGGGAGAATTCCTTTCAACAGGATTTGACGTCGATGACTAACCAAGTTGGAGATTACCCGTTTACATTTGTAATAGTTAACGATAAGCCAATTGAAGATGACCACTGGCTAATAGTATTGAATGCTGATTCTGGTGCAAGAGAGTCGGTGCCTCTATGGTGATCTAAAACAAAGGCAACGACAACATTTTAAGCAAGGAACTCCCGACAATACTGCTCTATGTATTTTTACGTGATTCGTGAACTGATCAGTAGGCAAACAAACCCCGTTGTACTACCTATGTTATTTGTAATTCGCCTATTATTCTGTGGTTTTTGTAAAGCTATGTGCTTTTTAGACCATTGAATTGAATTGAATTGAATTGAATTGAAAATACTGTTGATAGCGTTGGTGTAATCAAAGAAGCACAAATGCACGGCTTCACCTGTCGAAGGTTCATTCCGATATACAAACTGAAGAGAATCTTCTACGTGATAGCTTAGATCCATGCGTCGAACCACCATACTTTTCAAAACTTTGAGTTACTGCGACATAAAAGAGATGGGGCGGTGCTGCCTAGGATTATTTTGGGATTCAGAGTTAGTGTACCGGCTTCCAGCAGTCAGGCATTATAGGTTTTTCCATGCATCTATCAAAAGTATATGAGATAATCAGAGAACGTTCACACGCGCATTCAAAAAACAATGCGAATATTTAAGTGGTTATACTGAGGCGACATTGTTTAATTAAATGGCTCAGGCAAACTTTGGATGACAGTTCAAAAAGTGAATTTAAATCAGTCGTCCAAATCAATCCAACTTTTCCATTTTCTAGTGAAGAAAGTTCCTAGTTTTAAAAGCGATAATTTTACTTGCAACAAATTTAGAATGCTTGGGAAGCAGTTACAGTTCAATGAAGATTTCAGGTAAGTGGTTTAATGTGCTTAATAGCCTTAAAATACTTGGACCATAAAACTGTGAGGATACAATTAGAATACGCCGTGTATTAGAATTCCAGGAATGCATGATTTGCTAAGAACGTATCCAATATATTTCAAATATCATGCAATTTATTCGGGTGGGTAACGCTTGAATGTGGTATTTCCGATAAAAAGGACACGAAACGAAAAAATACAATAAAACCGTGTTAACTTCTTATCGTGCTTACACACGTTTAGCGTGTCATTTTACTAGAACCTTTTGGAGATGATGATTCCATGTATGGAACGTTTTGACAGAAGGATACGTTTTTCTCTAAATCGACGATGCGTAAATTCACATTGTCGAACCATTCTGTTCCTGAGTTGTTTTTCATGCCAAGCGTTTACATCAGTTACTGGTGACAAATTCTGTGCATTACTTAGTTATCTCTATTGAACCAAGAGGCCAGTACTGCACAGCAGATTCCATAACGGCCACGCGAGTTATTGTGAAAGTGCGAAGTGAGTTAGCGTTGAGCGCTACACACGAGCTTTCGAATGATATGCTGAACTCTACCCTCCGACACAACACAACGGCAAGAGGCGGTTCGAGCGACAACATCTTTAGAAGAAGATGGACAACGTCAGCCGCAATCGAACGATATGAAAATCGTCAATGTCGGTCAAACGAGCCCTGTTTAGCAATGGCTTGAATTTTACCGGTTGGCACGAAATCGATCGAGAAATCAGATCGATGTGGTTTGTGCGTAATAAACGCTTTTCACCAATCGGCTTCTCTTGTGTTGTAAGATTCGTCAGTGAACGCGATTGGCGTTGGACAGGTTGACTTCAGGGATGAAACAAAACACAATAAATATGCGTGTGTGCAACTCGGGTTGGAAGGTGGTTAATTTTGGACCGATTACACGAATGGTGCGATAAG
Source organism: Atriophallophorus winterbourni (assembly GCA_013407085.1). Classification (NCBI taxonomy): domain Eukaryota; kingdom Metazoa; phylum Platyhelminthes; class Trematoda; order Plagiorchiida; family Microphallidae; genus Atriophallophorus; species Atriophallophorus winterbourni. The sequence goes on along the minus strand of JACCGJ010013778.1, from coordinate 5,153 downwards.
TGGCCAGATGTGTGCCACCTGCCTTGTTGACCTGAGGTGACTTGACGCAAACAATTGCGGGCCTGTCTCTCTACTACTCATCCGTGCCAAGACCATCGAAATATTCACAAAGTTGATCACGACGGTCCAAATTAAAAGGACTGGACTCGAGTTTCGCGCTTATTTGATCTCATCAGCAGTGCATATCCTCCGCTTCGGGTGGGATTCGAACACACGACCATCACCTTTCTAGTCCTACGCCTTACGACCTGGGCTACTGTCCACCGTTCGACCGATCGCAATTAAGCGTTACTGAATCTTTCTCCAGACGGGCACATTTGAGTAGCTTCGCTTGCCCGACCAGTTCAGAAGAAACAGGTACAATTTCAATTAAGTTACTTTCCAGACAATACATCCTACGTTTGTTGACGTTTTGTCATTAACATAATTCGAAGTCAAGTCAGTTATTTAAAAATCGATTGTGTTTATCGAAAATACTGGTTAAACATTAAATCATAATAGTTGAATGAATGAAACGTTTTTCTTGATACAGCCACCAAGTTCCAGCTTGTTTACTCATATGTCTATCCATCATCCTGAATTCAACCTACACATTCATTGCTTAATTGGGATTTTTATTCAAAAACAACACACAGTTAATAAAGTATAAATTTTGGTGCTCATATCCCCATCACTTACGCATCAAAATAAATGATCATTTATAAGCGTCTTGAGTGTTTGACCAAGAATCACTTCGTGATTCTGTATTTGGACATCGTGGTTCTTTATAAGAACCCTATTAAAGAGTGGCATTCAAGTATACTGTAGCTTAGTTAATAATTTTATTAATATTATTAATAATAATCAATCATAATAATTAAATTAGGTTATAACATTGCATTAAAACGGCCCGGTTTCATATATCCATTAAAAGTAGCATATCAAATGAAAATGTATTGAGATTTTCATTCGCAATAAATCACCTCAATAGAAATAACAACACATGTTGGAACTATTCATTCCGCATACTTGTCAATCAGCCCGAAAATTTCGAGGTGATTAGAACTGATAACAAGGTTGATTGAATTCCATAAATAATAATGTAAAATCAAGCAAAGTTTTACTAATATGTGACATGAATTTTATTTTATCAACTTAATATATTTACTTCAAACATGGTAAAAACTCTTGATTTAGTTTGCATTTCAAACTGACTTTTCCTACTCAGACTACTGGGAGAACAAATCCTAAATTATATCTTCGAATAAAAGGACCTAGGTGTCTGGATTTGTGATAGTTTAAAAAATGGTAAGCTATGCGAAACTGTTGACCTCTTGGATGCTAGACATCTTACGGTGGTTTTAGACGATTTGCCCCGGGGTCGATTCTTCATATGATTAACAATTATATACTATGCTGCCCAATTTGTGACACCAAGGCTACAGGAAGATATTTTGCTTCTAGACCTCGTATATTTTCGAGCTTGCCCATAGTTTTCATAATGAAAGGAAGGAAGACTTAAATATTTGGCGCACATTATCAGCAAGTCAAGTTCAATCGAACACCCTCGGCTGACAAACGTAGGATGTGAACCAAATGGGCAAATAATACGTGATGGCCTGAACAGAAGCGAAACAAGGCAGGATGTTGGCAACCCATTAACTGATGTCTTGAAATATTTGCTTAATGAACCGGAATTCGGCGGATAATCCGAGGCAGGTGTGATCGTCACGTAATGCATGCAGACGGTTCTTATCTAAGTAATCAAATTGAGTGATTGAAAAATAACCGTTAAAATAACCGTTTAGTTCCAAACCGTTGACGTTTCACTCACTAAAATAATACACCAAAAATCAAGCGCCTCAGACGACTGAACACGAGGATACTTTCACAACTGAGAATGTGAGGCGAGGTCTTCTCATCGGATACAGTGTAAGCTAACACCGATTAGATCTTATGGGTATTGTTGTTCAAGCGATTTTTGGAGAATATACTGTTTATGTTTGTGAAGTGTGCATATGAAGTTCGAACTACTTTTGCGAACCCCCTGAATGAATTATTCCAACAGCAAACGTCCAGCAGCATCCAAAATCATGGTTAAATGTTGCAAATAATACACCCCAAACGGAACTGCAGCAAGTATTTTTATTCGATGTGTGTGCGCTTTGTTTGGCATGCCCTACGTGCTGAGGTAATCTCTCAACAATTCGTATAGTTTTCCGAACGAGCAAATCGAGGCGAGTTCAATGATATATAAACCGTCCAGCTCAGATTAACGGGTAAGGAAACAAAACCAAAAGTATGAGAGCATAAATTTATGCGCGCGCAAATCACGTCAGTTTTTGTATCGATACGTTCGAAATAAAAACAAGGTCTAGAATATATGGCCAATCTGTTCCTCTCATGCGTGTAGTGTTGACGACGTGGTTGTACAGGACCACTAGGACGAATACTTTGCGAACTTTATGCTCCAGTGAGTTCGTTGGATGCTGGTCGCTCTAGTCCATTAAGTACAAAACGACAGGCCGATTGCTCGACGCTCAAATTTGTAAGATCCGACCAACTCACATCTGATTTCAATGCCATTCAAGCTATTAGTAAAGCACTTGTTGTATCCACATTGGCAAACAAAGCACTCACGTCGAAGCTAACAATTATTTGATCGTGTTAAATTCTGGCTGACTTTAGGAGTGAGGAACGTGGCCTTATTACTAACTAACCGTTTCATCAACAATGTCAAATGCTTCGTTAACTCGGGTGCTGGTGATCCGATCCCATTAGGAAAACGTTTTTTTCGTGAATGCTCTCCTTATTTATTTTAGGCAGAATCTAGGAGTGAAAGTTGATTTTGGATATAAGCTGCTCCACAATCCATTTCCCAAATCCTCATTATCGCTGTGAAAGTACCTTGAAACTTTGAATTAATACACAGCTGCATTCATATCTTTTTTAATGAAATATGTTCGAATTTCGACTCAATGTCTCTACGCGGAGAGCGGTAACAATGTTTCCAGGTAGCGTATTTCCAAACAAACAGGCACGTACGAAATAAAAATATCGGCGACAGTCATTGCGGAAATTGGGATTTTGTAATTGCGTTGAATGACTGCGTATATGTCGCAACTCGCGGCATTGGAATAAACATTTTAATTGTTGAATTTAAATACTTAATCGATGTGTTGCTCACATCCCCCGAAATTACACTCCACTACCGGTTTCTGGCTGTTTGCCGTCATCAGGTGGAGACAGTAAGCTTAGGTTCAGTGAGCTTTGAAACAGTGGATAAATGGTAAACAAGTGTATACTTGAATGCCACTGTTGCATAGGGTTCGTACAACGAACCACGATGTTCAAACACAGAATCACATAGCGATTCGTGGTCAAGCACTCAAGGTGCTTATGGATGACCAAAGTGATGTGTTGCTCACATCCTTGCTTGCATACGACGCTTGACAAAGTACCTACACAGTGTGCGTTCAAGAGCAACTAGAAGGGTCCACACTGAGACCTTTCGTATCTGTTTTGCACACGTTTTGCACTGCAATTGCTGTCTGTCCAAAAGTCGACTTCTGATTTGAACTTCACACGGTATTCACAAATGATTCAATTGATTGGGTAATATTTTGAAGATTTCATTCCTGAAATTCCTTAACCTCATAGCAAGTTAAATGCTATTTATTGGTAATTAAATTTTTTAATAAAATATCATAGATTACAATATTGCAACGCATGGTTCGCCCGAAATACCAACTACCAACATGCATTTCTAATTATAATCATAACGCGTTTTAAAAATGCCTGGATTTAAAATTCAAGTAGTCACTCATTAGTCACTTGACAACATCATAAACGAACAAAAAAACTCCTTCTTCACTCCTAAAAATTGTCCCTTATTCAATACTGTAAAATTTTGTTAATAAAAATTTCCACCACTTTGTCAGCAATATTAGTAATAAATTTGTTTAGACCTGACAAATAAAGTAAGATTTTGGGGTCCGATAAAGTATGTGTTGGTGTTTGATTCAAATGCATTTTCCAATTAATCGCTGGAATTTTTCGTTTGAACATTCGTTTGACGTTTCGATAACATTTATCGCATAATATTTTATCACAGCTCGCTTTCTCTGGCGTGTTTCGAGTGATTTATCCAATCCACATTCCACATCATTACAAGATGAATTCCAAGAATTTGAATTAAGTTAAATGTTGCAGGTGTTATCAAACTTTATTTGATTCTTTTAGTCAGGACAAAGCATTGACAAACCATCAAACACCCTTAACAAGAATTGGATGCCAATCAGAATGCACTTTAAGGAAAAATGGTTGAAGACTAGTTCGTTATGTGTTCACCTCCGTTTTATTGATACACCACAGTTTGCTTGTTGAAACGGGGTTTAATAAAACCGAGTGAAACCGAGTTTCATGTAATGACCGTCAAAACCGAAATAGATTAATAAAACCGGTTTTATTGTTTGTAATTTTTTGTAATTTTTAATATTCCTTGTTTTAATATGTTTGGTTTTTATCATTTGCACATCGTTAAAAAAATGAGAATAAATGTTGAAATGGTAGCTCTCTTGAGTTATTCACGAAATCCAAGGACCTTTGTTTTTTCTAACAAAACAAGTTTTAAAGAAGATTGCTGAATAAGTATATATCAAATTATTTCCTTGACATAACGAGCAGAGCACAACATAGTTAAGTAAAGAAACTGAATCTAAGGAAATTTGCACCAAAACACAAATATTGCCTCATTTATTTCCGATATTTATGTCCTATATATTTTACACCATAAATGCTTTGAACTTTGAAAACAGATTCTGTCCTATGGATTTTTACTTGATTACTGAATTTCATGATTATGGACTCACGATCGGTCTCGAATATTTTCAAATACTTGCTGATTTCTAAACTGTTCAGTAAGCAAACAAATTCCGTTTTTATACCCATGTTATTCGTAATTCCCATATTATTCTGTGGTTTTTGTTAAGCTATATGCTTTTTAGACCATTAAAATTAAATTCAATTTAATTTAATTGAACTCATGTGAGAATATACTAGTGCAATGAAGAAATTGAATGAAGAGACTAAAATAGACACAAGTGAATTTGAAATGTATACAGAATTCAAATATTTCGAATCAACTATCAATAGAAGCAAAAGCCTTGAGAAAA
>JACCGJ010013777.1:0-24546 GCA_013407085.1 Atriophallophorus winterbourni | reverse complement strand
GAGCTACAGTGAACTGCCTCTTATTGAAAGGAGGGTTGTAGGGCTTCACTTGGAGTTTTTCTAAATTGGCGTTAGTTATGTGTTCCGCCTTAGACAAAAACACATCGTGATCCGCCTGAAATTTGAACTCGACTAGGATAGGTCGAGGCCGGTTGTCCATCTTCCATCTACCCACACGATGAACTCGCACCGTGAGAGTGAAAGGCTTCGTCCTAGCCATGCAAAAGAGATCGTGGATACACCTGCAGTATAATTTAAAATCAATTCTCAGTCGGCAACAAACCTTGAGATCCAATAACTAGCAGAGAGCTCCTTCGAACATTGTTCCTACTGTTTTCATGACCGCGCAACTGCAATTCGCGTTCAGTTGTGAACTTTGGGACATACTTGGACGCTTTGTGAAAGTGAAAATAGATCACCAGTGTAGCGTAGTTCTTAAAAGTCAATCCGCGGGGGTGAGAGAGGGTTTGAACCGTAATTTTGATTTTCCGCTGTATGATAAATAAATAAATGAATAAATAAGTATATAAATAAATAAATTTATTAATAAATAGATAAATAAATAAATATATGTTTTATTCTTGGATTTCCAGGGCATGCTAAGCATGATCAATAAATATCAGAATTGTTTGTATGCATAAAGCATATAAAATTGACAATTCTTATTAAATTTTCATTATCATATGTGCACGACATTTTTCGTTCGTTAAAATGATAAGGGTTAATGGCAATCAATCATTTTTACAGAAATTAAATATATGAGCTGTTATTGTATGAAAGGAAAATGAGGTGAGGGGGAAAATGACACGAAGAATAATGATGGACCCGATCATCGAAGATGTGGGGAATCACGAAGAGGCAGAATCTTCAAAAATGTTCAGTTGGAACTTTTAGTTATTGCCAAAATATATGTTTTGAATTAAGAACGTCTTTTTATGGGTGTTAGTAGAAGATTCGGGAGCGCAGTGTGGCATCGTCTATGAACAGGATTTCTTCATGCAGATGTAAATGTGTAATCTAAAAGATAAATACTAATAGACCGAGTGAATGTTCATTATTTAGGTTGTAAACCTAATTGCACTGTTAGTATCCAGCAACGCCACGATTATAAATTTCATCTAGTCAGACATCTAGGTTGAAAAATTCCATTGATTTTTCCATTGTGAGGAATGAATTCAGATGTGATTTAAAATCACATAGAGAGGCAAAAGTCTTATGTTTTTCGAAAGAATATTCCAGAGTTTAACGTACTTATTTAGGTGAAAGTTTTTTTCTAATTTCGTACAAAATCTAGCTTATTTCACTAGGTTATCTTGATTTCTTAATTTATATCCAGAACATTGTCGGAAGCGAATAGTCGAATTTATATCTATATTATCAGAAGATATTATTTTAAAAACAGCATTAGGTTGTGCACAATTCTACGGAACCATAGAGGGTCTAGCTTGAGCTGCTTACCCCTTTCTCTACATATTTGATTCGAGCTATATCCGGTGATTGAATAACGCAGCTAGATCTTTGTTTAGCCGGCAATGTAAGATGTGTTTCAGAAGATAGGAAAAATGACAACTCTCATGTCGTCTGCGAACAAGAATATTTTACTATAAGAGATGACTCTATGTGCATCATTTATGTATAGGAGAAAAAGTAATGGACCCAAAACATTGCCTCGTATCACGCTACTTGGAATCGAAAAGGTGTGCGATCTGTGACCATTAACCTCTACACAGTATGTGCGATCTGTAAGAAAAGAATTAAACCAAGAATTAGGATTTCCACCTATACCGAATGAAGTTAGCTTAGATAGTATTAGGTTATGCGGTACTGTGTTGAACGCTTTAGTTATATCAAGGAAGACAACTATCACTGGTAAAACATTTTCAATTGATCTAGTGATGAAGTCTAATTTTTCTAGCTGGCAAGTGATGCAGGATCTTTTGTTAAGAAACCCGTGCTGTGCCTTGGAAGAAAACTAGGTGTCAGGTATTCTAGTATAGCTTTCTTTAAAACATTTTCAAATAAACTTGATAAGAAAGCTGTATGGTTTATCGGTCGGTAGTTTGTAACCAAGGGTTTCGAGCCAGATTTGTATCTAGGTATAAAAACTGAGTGTTTCCATTCTGCCGGAAAGGTACCAGATTCGATAGATGCGTTGAATAAGTTCTGCCAGAAAAGTTCAAGGTCTTTCCCACTCATTTTGCATATGGTTGGAGGTATGCCTGCTGTGTCAGGTTTAAGACTGACATTTGATTGCTGATATAATTTACTTATTTCACTCAGGTTCATACTCAAATTATTAAGTGTATTATGCGAGAGAAGTTGACTGTTTGTAAGAACGTAGTTTTAATTGTTGTAGCTAAGTTAAAGTACAGAAGGAATTCTACACAGAAAGCATCAGGTGAACTAATCGACCACAACTAGGTACATAACACCGTTTATTGGACCAGCCAAATCGATACGATTTCTTTGCTATGGGTTTTTTGGTGTATGCCATGTTGCAATTGGTACACAGTGTAAACGTGATATTCACATATAAGTTAAGTTAATTATTTGGCCTGTCTGGACTCATCATTTTGTGCTCCCAAAAAATTGTACACATTCATTTTTTATGTTTTTGCATATTTTACCAGAAATTTCCTTCAGATCTTTTATACCCTTCTTATTTTAGATTTAATCTTTCTCGCATTTTACAAGATTGCACCAGCGCCATAATTTCCTGCTTATGGACGCTCGTAATTGTTATTGAAACTAATCCCGGATTTTCAGTGTTGATGTAATTTTCTGCATTTCTGTATATTTGTTTAGTACCGCTATTTATAGAAAATTGTTCATTACGAATAAATTATTTTTGCAAAGTTTGGAAGATTCTTGCGCGTAACTCTAACCGGGTTGAATATCGTCATTTACAGTACTGAACAATTTATGGATAACCGTTGGACGACAAAAATATGGCAACAAGTATGTCGAGGAATTTGAACGTAGCGGAAAACTTCAAGCGAATCGGAAGTTCATCCGCAGGAAAGATTTCATTTACCCTTCCGATCCCACCCGCATCCCCTAATCACGTGAGTCAGCCACACGGACCTTCTAGTGATTTTGATTCTCATGTTCTCTCTTTAATTTTCCTACTATGCATCCCCCAAGTTCATCAACTCAGGTTTCCAGGCAGGCCCAGGGAATTAGAGAGGATGCTCTAAATGACAATAATGACATATGAGAAGAAGAGTTGTGTATAGCGGAAGAAGAGTTGAGAATTAAAAAGAACGACTAGCTCGGAAGAAAGCAGAGAGTATGTGCGAACAGGATCACTATGTTGATCAAGGTGTGGAGAATTCTATGAATCGTACAGGCGACGATAGCCAACCACTGCAGCCTTTCGACGAATCTCTATTTAAGAGTTTGGTTGTGGGACTTAGTTTGCCAAAAATTGAAACCAAGCCCTTCAATGGTTCACCAGCGGAGTTTGTGACCTTCATCATGTCATTCTCCCGTCTCAAGTAACGGATCCCTATCAAAGGCTCTGTTACCCCATCTTTTATTGTCAGGGCGCTACTAAGGAGGCAATCCGAAACTTGTTTTTTTACCGCCGTAGGAATTCTTCGTTCACAATATAACAAGCCACACCGGATCATTAATAGCGTCACAAATGATTTGTATACAGGACCGTTTATGCAGTCGGGCGATCTAATCGCAGTAGAATTATTGCTACAGCAGATGCGAATTTGCATCATCAGTCTTTCACAGCTTAACCAAGTCGCGGATTTGAATTGCCTCACTAATGTGCCTAAAATTCTTGAGAGATTACAGATAAAATGGGCTGGAGTGGCGGAGTATCTCATGGCCCTGAACAAAGATCCATCATTTCAAGACTTGATGGCTTTGAAAGAGAGACGAGTTAACGTAGCTAATACATAATATGGCGCCCTGGCCTTTGAAACCAGGAGATCTCCAGATCCTCCACATTTTGTCCGTAAAAATGCTGCTGTCCACCAGTGCGTGATTGAGAACGCAATTGTTGTAGACTCGTTGCCCACTAGTCGTGCTGAGATTCCTAGATTCGATATAACTAGGTGCCCTCACCTTAAGGATGTTTCTCTGCATTCTCTCACATCGACACGTGTGGGCATTCTCAAAGTTTGTGACGTCCCGGATGTGCATTGCTTCTCGGAACATAGATTTGGTAATTATCAAGAACCATTTGGTGCTAAGACACCTTTGGGTTGGGTTTTAAGAGGACCAACGTGTCAACAAGACATGTCACCGCGTCGCGTCAACAAAATATTGCGAGAACAGTCGAGCATCGAGACAATGCCGACCCAGTTATACGACTCAAAATTTTCAGACTCTGAGGCACCCCAAATTTTACTCGATGACATCAGGGCCCATAACAAAGTAGAGTTCTCACTCCGGCTGACTGATGACCACTACGAAATAGGGGTGCCATGTAGATCTACGTTACACGATATGCCAAACAATTATCCACTGGCGCGAATGAGGCTAAACAACTTAGGCCGTAAGCTGATGAGAGATCAAACTCTCCAAGACCGTTATATCGCCACGATGCGGGCTCATCTCAAAAAGGGTCATTTACAAAAACGGGAACTATCCGACCTGTCGTAGTGGTGCCATGTTCCTTCGGAACACAATTCTGCAGATGTTGCGCTCAGAGGAATAAAGTCTAAACCGGATAAAAAAACTTAGGTTTTGGCTGAATAGACCTGAGTTCCTGTTAACGGATAAAAGATGTTGGCCTAATGAGTTCCTTCCCGTAATTGATAATGGTACAATAGAATTCAAGAAAGTTGGCGCCGTAAGCAGTAACTTGGCAAATCTGCAATGGTTTGATAACATGGTAGCACGCAGTTGCGTGTGGATAAATTTGTTGAGAAAAATTTCTGGGCTCAGCTGGTTCAAAATATACCTACTTGGTAAGTTGCACAGCATAACGGACCTCGCTATGGACATCAGTATTAATAATCCCGAGGAGCTTAAGCTTGCCACGGCAGATACAATACGTAAGATATTAGGCCATTTTGTAGAAGAACAAGTTGTATCTGACAAAGTAATCTTGACTGCACTTGTGGAAGCTGAAGGAATAATGAATGATCGATCGATCGTCTCGGTTTTGATTACTCAGAACGACCATCAGCCTCTCTTCAAATGATTTGTTACTACACAGATCTAACGCTGGTTTGATCGACTTCAATATTCCTTTAAGAGTAAGAATGACAAAAAGATGGCGACCAGCGCGTCAGTTAGCAGATAACTTTTGAAAACTTTGGAAGCGTAGGTATCTTCCGACGCTGCAAATAACTCGTAAGTGGCTTAAGCCACAGCGAAACCTCATGACGGGACAAAGATGAATTGTCCCTGAGGTAAATGGCCTATAGGGTTGGTAATTGCTACCCTTCCGGGAACTGACGGCTTCGTTAGACAGGCGACAATTAAAATTGCTGACAGCTTAATATGTAGCGACGTTACGTCCCTCTGTCTCCTCGAAGGGGCAGATGGAGGTAGAGAGTTGTCGGAATATTGCTAACTGACGATGGCGCATAACATACAATGTACCTTTGTAAGAAATGTGTGATAAATAGTAAATTTAGACGGCTCCGGCCCTTAAAGACGCACCTGTGGCAAATGGTGCCAGTGCGCATGCGCTATAAATACATTATGATGATATAGAAAGGATGCTCATGGGCGGTGCGGTGGGGCTGTCACTTTGTCGAGCGTTACCTACAATGCGTACTTCATAACTGAAGCAGTGTGTCAGGTTGTTAACAGTTGTTTTAGTGATCTGTTGCCAGAAGTTCCTTATCCCAAAAAGTTTATTTTATCGCATGTCATGATTGCACGCGCCCCCATGCGTGGTGCATTCATTGTATTCGGCCACGGATCATATGCTCATACATGCTATCATCCGGTGATAACGGATCAAGAAGCATGCGCATCATGCGTGATGCACCCCTTGAGACCGATGAACACCAAATATGCAAATGAATATTGCTATAACTTCAACGGGATAAATGGAGCGCGGCTCAGTGCTGTCAGCATGACACCTGTACAGCTGCAAAAAGGTCGAACTCGGCGAAGGTGCCACCCATGCTTAGCTCATGCATCAAATGTTCGAAACATTTGAAATTATAGACGGCTCCGTTGTTAGAGACATGTTAAGTGTCATGAGGCTTTGAAATTCTTCCTTTTCCTTTCTCCTTTCTACTTTTATACAATACCGATTTTTGTGACTTGAATTTGGGTTTGGTTTGTTTTCTCTTCAGAATTTAGAACTTAAACTTTGCTTTCTGTAATTGTTTTATTGGAAATCTTCTGTTCACATATTTGGTGAAGCTTTTGTTTTAATTCATTGTTGAGGCCATTGTCGGTCATTGTTGTTGAATTTGTTTGCCATTTTGGGCACTTGTATTTGGCTTGTATTTTGACACCACTTTTGGGTGTCTTGTCTTTGATAGACATTTTGGACGGCAATTTTGGTAACTCCTTTCATTCTATTTATATCTCAGGTCGTCATTGAACTTGTTTGCATTTGATATAATTGATTATGGAGTATTTTGGCTCCACTGTTTGCTGTACGTTCCTATACAGTTGAGGTTTGTATAATTATTGTTGTTGTAATTGTTGCTGATTACAGTACCGTATAACATCCGAATTGTGGTTTTGAAATTGTCGAACTAAGAAATGGGTGTAATACGCGTTAGTCACGTCACAGACGTTACATCCGGCCTTTAAAGATGTGTTGTTGACATTTGAAATTGTTTATAGATGGCTTTGACCTTCTGTTTTCAAAGCATACGCATGATAATTGAATATGAGATACAAGACTCGTGTTGTTATGCCCAAGTTTCGATGACTGACGTTCTGATTACCAGGTGATCAATGATTGCCGTCGTGGTCGCCAATATTATTGATTTCTAATTACTTATGAGTAGTTAACTTCAATTCTTTAGATAGGACTTTGTATCGTTCTGAATTGTCACATGTACAGTGTAGGGTGTGACGTTTACCAGATTTTCTCCAGGGTATTGCCAGATGTGTATGTTGTATGTTTGGTGAAGCGTGGCTTCCGGGAGGCAGTGTAAATGTGATATTCACATTTAAGTTGAGTTAATTATTTGGCCTGTCTGGACTCCTTATTTTGTGCTCCCAACAAATTGTATACATTCATTTTTTGTTTTTGTATATTTTACCAGAAATTGTCGTCCTATCTTTCATACCCTTCTCAATTTTGTTTTATTCTTTCTTGCCATTTGTTTGCTCGCATTTTACTTGATTGCACCAGCGCCATGATTTTCTGCTTATAGACGCTCGTAATTGTTATTGAAACTGATCCCGGATTTTCAGTGTTGATGTAATTTTCTGCATTTCTGTATATTTTTTAGTACCACTATTCATAGAAAATTGTTCATTACGAATAAAGTGGTTTCGAAACGTTTGGAAATTCTTGCGTGTAACTCTAACCGGGTTGGAAACGATTATGGATTACAATTTCGAGCTATTAGGTTGTCATCATTTACACACGGTTAGGCATCTTGACTGCCCGCTGACATTGACGGTATGACTTGACGAATAGATTATTATCTGCGTCCATATTAGGCCAATAAGCGAAACTGCGAGCGATTGCCTTCATGCGTTGAATGCCTGGGTACCCATTGTGGAATTTTTGAAGGACACGATTGCGTAGATACTTTGAAACAACAACGCGATCATTGAAAATTAGGCACTCGTCAATAATTGAAAGCGATTACCGTCTTTGGTACAATCGCCAGAGTTTTCTAGCAGGTGTGAACATCGCCAACCACTGTGAGTATAGGTGATTGCTTGCAACAAATTTTCGTCTGATTACGTACATTGTTCAATGCCTTCAGCATTGACAGGCAATCCCCGCACTGCGTCATCCAATTGTCGCTGCATATTTTGCTCGATAAACACGCACGCAATGACTGTATCCTAGTCTTGTTGATCTCAAACCGTGATTAGGCGGGACAGCGCGTCCGCTTGACCAAAATTTTCGGAACGGCGATATCGTATATCGAAATCGTATCCCAATAGTGTGTAACCGGTTTGCAGAATGTGCTGGTATACCTTTTTTCGAGCCAAATATCGAAATAAAAGGCTTGTGGTCGGTTAGCTACGTAAAGTGATGACCATCAATCAACTTGTGAAATCGTTTGACCGCGAATATGAGAGCTAATGATTCTTTTTTTGATTTGAACATAGTTGCGTTCGGCTTGAGTCAATGATCGTGAAGCATGCATAATCGCCTTCACGTTTGTTTGAAAATTTTTGAAGAATAACAGCACCCACACCATATCCAGATGTATCGGATGCCACGACGATCGGCAGCTTGGAATCCTAGTGCGTCACTTACTTGTTTGATGCTAACATTGATTTTAGCTTCATAAAAGCTGTTTCGCATTTTCGTGACCAATTACATGGGGCATCTTGTTGGAGAAGTCGATTTAGCGGTAGACGCAGAGCGTGGAGTAATGGCAGGAATGCACCGTAATAACTGACCAAACCAAGGAATGATCGCTGTGATGCAACATCTTTTGGGGCCGGCATCTGCTGAATTGATTGTATGTTGCCAGGGTCAGGGTGACGTCCACTTTGATCGAAAACGAAAGCAAGGTATTATATTGATTTCATTTGGAGCTGGCATTTCTCTAGACGAAGGCGAAAACCACTTTAATCGATTCGTTTCAACGTCTGGTTGATGCGATCATCGAGTTCTTCTTCGGGGGATCCGACAATGAGTAGATCGTCCAGGTATGCAGCCACGCCTGTGATGCCAGACATATTGGTGTCTATCGATTGCTGGAAGACGGTAGAAGTAGTCTTCACACCAAAAGGAAGACGCTGATACTAAAACAATCCCTTGTGAGTATAATTCGTTAGCAGTTCTCGTGAATCAGGTGCAACTTCGATTGGCAGCTTGGTCGGGTCCTAATATCTGTGGAACTGAAAAACTGGAGACTGCATATAAATATTAGCAATTTAAATTGATCGTCCGTCAGTGAACGAAGCTTGAACGGCTCGCACTCTCTGTAAACAATACCCACCTGTGTTAAGAAATCGTTGGATTCTTGCATAACAAGTTTCAAGCAACGATAACGTGTGTTGAAGAGTGATGACCTGTCTCCAAATAGTTGTTTCAGTGTTTCGACTGTCTGTATGAACGAAGGGTCGCGTGGGTTTGCGACAAGAAAAAGTTACAATATTTATCGAGTTCACTGGGGCCAAGTTTGCGTAGTAGTAGTCTTACTTTCCACGCATCGTCATGTGCGGCAAAATATACGCGGAATAAATTTTCATACCTACGGAACCCCGTCTCGAACGTGACATTAGTCTCACCGTCGAAATTAAATTCATGGATGCTATTAGCAATACCATTGACGGATGGTGGAGAACTGCTGCTCGCTGGAATTTTACTTTGAACTAGTAATTCCATCAACTTTATTTGCTGTTCGAGAATAATTTCTAATTTACTCTGATCCATTTAAAAAATTTAATATTCACGTCGCCAATAATGTTGTATACTATCCGAATAGAACCCAAGTAATAACTACCCAAAATGTTTAACACTGAAAACCTTTATGCTATTAGTCACAATTGACTTACTAACCCATCACTACGCGAAGCGAGAACAAAGGCAGGCCGTTCAGACAAAGAGCTTTACCGTCTCTGACCAAAAGCGATTAGGCTGCCGCTCGTGTGTTTTTATACACTGAATCATGAAGGCCGACAATGGACCAATCAGAATCGAGAATCATTAATTGTAAGTCATAATGAGTTTTTCAGGAAAATAATACTATTTCCTCAACACGAGCACAGACACGTGGGCTAACACCACCACCCTTTTCAGTTAATGGCCTCTTGATAACAACCGTTTGAAGACATATTAGCAACATGATGCTGTCACCGAAATCGAGCAATCCTTGGCGGGCAACGGATTTCAAAAACAGAAACAGCCGGCGGATATCCTTGACTCAAATAGACCACGTTTTACAACCATTGAGAAACGTGGCCCACATGATTGCGTTGTAAACGTTGGTCCTATTGTGGCAAGATACATCGCGTCGTCACCATATGTGAAAAATATTAGCAAACACACATTTTGCATACACACTGTGAGATCTCGTTTTCGATACAGCCTCCAGAGGTAAAAGGCGCTGTCGACGAGTTTCAGATTTGCATCACACAGGTTACGAATCGGAAGAGTCGCGGGAGTTTTGAGTAAGTTATTCACACTTGTTAGGCGCAAAAAACATGCTATACCTTTGAGCATCAATTACCAGGCTCGCATTATATGAGGGTGATCTCCCAGGAGCGTGATGTCATCCACGTACTCTAGATAAGAAGCACTCTGGTTCGGCATGAGTTTAACACTAGCGCCGAGCAGACCAGCTAAAGTTTTCCCTAAGTAATCGTCGATCCCGAAGTAAAAAAGGAACGGCGGGAAATGGCAACCCTGGCGCACGCCACCAGAGATACTGAACGAGGACGACAACCGACCATACGTTCAAACCCTGTACGAGGTTCAGTAATATAGTGCTTTCAAGATCCAGACATATTTTTCGGGCACTCTATGTATTAGCAGACTGTTCCATAAAATTTTGCGATAGACTGAATCGTTCTAGTTTTTAACCGAGCGGAGCCTTTTATTAGGGAATCAAAAAGCCGAAGAGATTTCGATCGCAGATGTATCAGCGATCTTATCCGGATGATTGGTCTGAGGCCTTCTACTCCCACCAGGTGCGAGTTCACCGTGTAGGGAGATGGAAGATGGATAACCGCCCTAGGCCAATACTGGTAGAATTAAAATAACAGGCGTTGTTTCTAGGGCTGAATACATCGCCACAACAACTCCAGACAAGCTTCAGGTTAAGCCAGACAACCCACCATCTCATATTAGACAAAACCCTTTCGCTCCAAATAGGAGAAACCTCGCTTTAAGGACATCTGCTATCCGTAAGCTTTTTGCAAACCGTTGCGCTAGTGAATCCGTTACGATCTAACCGAAAAGCTCATCGCTAAGAGTCTGGCTGTCCGGATTAGACGACGTTGACGCGCTTATCGAAAATGAAGATGGGAGCCAAGCAAATTTCTCTAGTTGTTGCTGTTCGATAGAGGCGGTCTCAATTCTCAGTCAACGGTCCGTAACATCCATGCAAGAGGTTATTGAACCAGATACTCCTGCTTTGAGTAGCACTCCAAAAAGCGTGCACCTCCCTCGGTTGCTTCGACCGAGGGCCTAGCAGGGTTAGTTTCAGAAGCACGCAAAACCAGCGCCTTAGTGCTGCACGCTAATGTGTGCAGCATAAGGAATAAGTGGGCTGACCTCTCTCTTTATGTGGCTGAGTTGCACCCCCGGGTTATAGCGCTTTCTGAGACATGGCTGTCCGCGCTTGACGATGTGCCAACAAACATCAGCGAGCAGTATCTCGTCATTAGATGCGATAGACCTGGCGACAGGAGAGGCGGTGGCGTTGCACTCCTCCTAGAGTATGGCTTGCACAATACAGAAACGGGTATATCCCTAACCAGTGAAAACGTCCAAGTTGTTACGAGTATCCTGACTTGCTACAAGTCAGCCCTCGCAATTGCTTGTGTCTACGTCACACCCAGTGCAGCCCAGCAGGAGAATACACAGCTGATTGAGACGCTCGACAGGTTGTTTCAATCAGCTCCCAGCCTACTCATCTTAGGTGATTTAAACCTTCCAGACATAGATTGGGCCGTCCCTGTAGGTTTAGTCACCAAGCAATTCGAATGGCTCCATGATTATGCGTTGCATCAGCGTGTGAGTGATCCTACGAGATTTCGTAATGGATGTACTCCATCCACTCTCGACCTAGTATTGTCGTCCCAGCCCAAAGCCGTTAGATTTTTGAAATACCTACCACCGCTCGGCAAAAGAGATCACGTAATGATAAGCTTAGAAGCGGTACTGCGATTTCACAAGCCTATTGCTCGCCCTAGACGAAATTTTAGGCTTGTAGACTGGGATTTTCTTCCACAGATTTCAAAACCTTTCTTTCAGTTCTCCAACGATTTTAATGTAGGTGGCAACTGGGATGAAATTTGTAAGTATCTTAAGGAGTTACAAGACAAGCACGCTCCGCTGCAAGTCGCGAAAAAGCATCATAGGCCGCCCTAGTTGACTCCTCGAGTTCGTCGGTCTACCCGTAAACAAGATAGTTTACGGCAGCAATATAAGCTATCTCTCACTTTTGGTTTTTGGGTCCGATACAAAACCGATCGGAACGCATGTGTTAAAATACAGCGTTTGCTTAAACAAGTGTTTGAGTTATCCTTAGCTAGGGATGCTAAATCCAATCCCAAAAGATTTTATAGCTACGCTCAATCGAAAGGAAAAACCAGGGAAAACATTGGAGATTTGAATCTGGAGGACGGAAAAGTAGCCGATACCGACCTGTCTAAGGCGACTGCCTTCTCTAGGTTCTTCAGTGACGTTAAGAGACGTGATAATTCTTCAAATGCTCCGTCTAGCCCGTTCAATCTACTACCTGGCGCTCCTGCACTAGATGAGTTGTCCTCCATGGAATCCGAGGTGTATGAAGCACTCATCCATGTTCGCGTCAACAAAGCTGAGGGACCAGACGGTATCCACTGGATTATGCTGAAGAATCTTGCCCCAGTGCTCACAGAACCCTTATGCAAGCACTTTAATTCATGCTTGAATATGGGAGTGGTTCCTAGTGAGTGGAAAGAAGCTATAATCGTGCCAATACACAAGGGTGGTTGCAGCTCAAATGTTGGGAACTATAGACCTGTCAGCCAGACTAGCATCGTCTCGAAATTATTTGAAAACTGCTGCGTGACAAAATCTGTCAGCATCTTTGTCGGCATTCTCTACTGAGTGTGTTACGTTCTTCATATGGAGCTAATAATGCACACAGATATGCTTCCCACAATATTGCCCAACCGACTATTGAGAGAGGAGACCAAGGCTTCAGAGAAGTCCGTATGGCAGCTCACTTCCAATAATAACAAACATGGTTTACTCATCCACATATATAGGCTGAGAATGTAAAAGGAAATGACCTTGGAAAATAGCACATTAAAACCGTGTAAAGGATTCAATGGACCAATCAGAATAAATGGCGAATATTATCAAATTATAATCATGTTTTTCGCGCCAATTAATTCCAATCTATGTTGACATAGTGTCAATATAGAGTCGTAATATCTTCAAACATATTGAGTTTTTAGGGAAAATAAACGTCTTTTCCCATTAGAGTGTAACTCAGCATGGATTTCTTGAGGGTAGATCCTGCCTGACAAACGTTATAAGTTTTCTCAATACTGATACTAAAAGGATGGATGAAGGGAATCCCGTCGAAGTCCTCTGCCCAGACTTCAACAATGGCTTTTGTCTCGTAAACCACCGCCTTCTAGAGATTAAGCTAGCAGCAAAAGGTATTCGGGGTAGTCTACTTGCTCGGATATATGCCTTCCTAACAAGTAGGACATTTCGAGTTAGGGTAGGATCTACGCTGTCGAATGAAACCGACGTGATCAGTGGTGTACCCCAAGGTTCGGTACTTGGTCTCCTTCTATTCCTGATTTTCATCGATGAACTTGTCCTCTGCATCGAAGTTCCCATGCCTCATTTTCGCGGATGATGTGAAATTCATCGGATCAACGGATGAAGATACCTTGATGCACGACCTTGAACGGGTCATAAACTGGTCACACCAGTGGGACCTCCCACTGAACCTTAATAAGAGCCAACTCTTCTCAGCACTGGTTGATAAGATTTCAGTTCAGTTGTCGGGCAATTCTCTCACTGTTAGCTCCACACAGCGTGTTAAGGATTTGGGAGTACTAGTTAGGACTGACTTCAAATGGGGGGACCAATGCGCCGCTGCAGCTCAACGAGCTCGCAAAGTTCTCTTTCGGCTGAGATACGTGTTATACAGCAGAAGACTCGATGTATTCCTGCCCATTTACAAAGCATTAGTTCGGCCGCATTAAGAATATTGTGTCCAGGCATGGTGCCCTTACTACAAGAATGATACCGTTCAACTCGAAAGCGTACAGCATCTCGCAACTCGCATGATTGAGGGTCAGCGAGGGAAACCTTACGCTGCATGCCTGAAGTCCCTAGATCTTTTTTCACTTACGCGCCGTCGTTTGAGAGGTGACTTGATTGAAACCTTTAAGAACTTGAAGGGGTTAAGTGGCTTTATCATTACCGACTTCTTTGCCTTAAGTCCTGAGCTGGGCACCCGGGGCCATTCACTCAAACTTGCTAAGGAGCGATGTAGACTAGACTCCAGGAAAAACGTTTTCAGCCTCAGGGTGGTACATTTCTGGAACCGGCTTCCAGAAGAACTTATATCCTGCAGTTCTGTCGCAAGTTTTGAGCAGGATTTGGACCGCATATGGGGTAAGCTTATTCCTGAATTCTCCCCCTAATTTTTATGCAAGATTAGGTTGTTCACCATTTTTATCGTTGTTTGGTAAGTAAGTAAATGCTAAAGTTCTGTTTGTTTAATACACAACTCTTCTTTAGCTAACCTCTCACCGTACTGGTGAGGAGAAATGTACTCTTATCTTTCCAGCATCATTAATTACGTGGTGCTTCATAAATACAACTCGGATAATCCCTCGGCATCGCGATCGTCGAGGATATCCAAACCACAATAAGAATAAACGCTTTGGCAGTGGTGGTTGCTTCTCTGCAGCTTTTCACCGAAAGAAATTCTGGACGCTCGATTGGCTCGTTCACCACTTACTGTGTGGAGTTTGTATAAACCTATTTTTACCAAACGAATTTTCTGGTAAAAATCTTTTGTACAGTTTTTGATATCTTCGGTTCAATTTGTTCTGACAATATCGGTTCGCTCAGACGATCGATAGTACTATTGATTTTTCGATTTCCTGTTAAAGTTATCACTCACGGTTCAACGATTTTTTGTTCGATAACTCAGTGAGCACAATTCATCTGTCGAATACGATTTTGTACATAATCAACTTATCACTTAATCGCAATACACTTCTGTTGTGCGTTACCCGCGTTCTTCGTTGGTCTGGGCTTTTGGGAATTTCGTCTCGGGAACGTTTCATTTCGAGTAGAAATATTGAAGTCATTACAAGAGCAAGGAATTACCAAAGGAGGATTGCGGATTATATGTACGTGGATCGAAACAACTGTTCGTGAGTCAGATCACTTATTTTTGTACTGCGTATTTTTATACTAGTTTGACTGGTCCACTACATATTTTTGGTGAGCCCGAGTTTACTTTTTTCGCACATTCTCCCCATATTTTGATATTTTCAGTCTGTATTTCTTTGCAATGACTTATAATAACTTCAGCGACACAGCCCAACGCTCTGAAATTTTTAATCTTACCCTCCTACCATTCGGTACACATAATCCTCGTCTATGTTTCGCTCAAGCTGAAGCAATTTTCGAATTTAGGCGCATCAATAAACAGGTGAGCATGTACAACGGTGTTGTTGCACACTTACCCATCGAGGCCGCTACAGAGGTCGTCGATATTATTTATGCTAAACCAAAATCCGACCCGTATACCACACTGAAAAATGCGTAAATCAAGAGAACAGCCGCATCAGATGAGCAAAATTTGCGTACATTGTTAGCAGGAGTAGAGATTGGTGACAAAACCCGTTCTCAGCGCTTACGACATATGATGCACCTTCAAGGGAAACAACCCCTGAATGAGTCTGTTTTACGTGAACTATGGTTTCAAAATTTACCTGTAGATTTGAGAAAATCGCTTTCGGTTCTCGAGAAAGATATATCTCTAGAGAAGCTAGCAGAAACCGCAGACCAAGTTTATTCAGTGTACAGAACCAAGTCACAATCTACCCTACAAGGAGTCACATTAAAGCCCGTGGTGGAGACTGAAGTACAAGAGCTAAAGCAACAAGTCGCTGAATTGACCTCACAGATTTCAGCCCTAACGAAGATGTTCAACGATCAACCATCAAGACTTAGCCGCAGCCGAACGCGCACTCCAAACAGAAGTTCATCCCGAGACCTCTATGAACGCGAGCACAGTCAATGTCATTATCACCGCCGATTCGGCTCTAAAGCTAGAAAGTGCTTGCCATTCTGTTAACTTTATAAACCACAGGGAAACTTCAACGCCAGGCAGTAACGGCGACGACTTCACCTGGCAACAACATTAGTCGCCTATTTTATGTCACTAATTGTTCGAATAAATTGCGTTTCCTCATTGATACGGGTGCTGAGATAAGTGTGATCCCGCTCACACCACAGGAACGCAAGAAGAAAACTTCATTGACATTACAGGCGGCAAACGGTACGCAGATAACCACGTTCGGCCAACGTTCACTAACTTTAAACCTAGGCCTCAGACGTGACTTCCGTTGGATCTTTACCATTGCAGATGTACGAAGGGCTATATTAGGTGCAGATTTCCTTACACACTTTAACTTGTCCGTCAATTTGAAGTCCCGTAAACTTATGGACAACCTGACAGAGTCAAAAACCCTAGGAAAACCATGCCGTTCTGCGATACAGTCTATTCGCGTATTACCACCGAGTACTCCAGAACAATATAGCAGCTTATTGTCTGAGTTCCCAGAAGTTTTCCGCCCAAACTCACCGAATAATGCGATTAAACACGACGTTAGACACCATATCGAAACACTCGGTCCCCCAGTCTTTACTCGACCAAGATGGTTAGCACCAGACAAATTGGCCATTGCTTAACGACAGTTCGAGCATATGATGGAATTGGGCATCGTTCGTCCATCAAAATCATCATGGGACTCTCCTCTCCACGTGGTCGAAAAAAGCAACATGGTGCATGACGCCCTTGTGGTGATAATAGTGCACTGAACAAAATTAATGTTCCAGATAGGTATCCTATACCACACATCTACGACTTTGCCTTGGCACTTGAAGGAAAGACCATCTTTTCCATACTTGACTTGGTGCGTGCCTACAACCAGATACCAGTTCAACCAGAAGACGTGCCCCGAACTGCCATAATCACACCTTTCAAAATTTTCGAATTCGTTCGAATGCCATTCGGTCTGCGCAACGCAGCACAAACATTTTACCGGTTCATGGATCAAGTTTTCTTGGGTCTCGATTTCGTCTTCGTTTACATCGATGACGTACTCATCGCTAGTAAATCGCCCACTGAACACGCTGAACATTTATATCGCGTCTTTTCACAACTGTCGAAGTACGGCATAGTCGTAAACCCCGATAAATGAGTATTTGGCGTCGAATCACTTGGAATTCTTGGACATCAAGTCGATTGCAAAGGTATCAGGCCATTAGAGCAAAAGGTTTCCGCCATAAAAGACTACCCATTACCCGAATCAATACGACAACTCCGTCGTTTCCTTGGTCTTGTGAATTACTACCGTCGATTCATTCCTCACTGTGCCGAGCTAATTCAACCATTGACGGATTTACTCCGCAACAACAAACGCTCGTTAAATATGACGGACTCAGCTAAAACTGCTTTTGAACGCATTAAAAATGCGCTTAGCGAGGCAACGTTGCTGAACCACTTACCGTCTGATCCTAATATCAAACTATTTTTATCCACGGATGCGTCTAACGAAGCGATTGGTGCAACTTTGCAATATAGTCGCAATGGAGAATTGTACCCATTATCGTTTTTCTCAAAGAGACTGCAACCAGCTCAGGTTCGCTACAGTACGTTTGGCAGAGAATTGCTTGCAATCTATTATGCCATCCGTCATTTCCGCCATTTACTTGAAGGGCGAGAATTCACGGTTTAACTGATCATAAACCGCTCTGTTACGCCCTGCTTTCAAACACTGACCGCTATTCGGCTCGAGAAATTCGACAACTGGACTTCATTGCACAGTTTACCACCGACATCCGACATGTCTCAGGCCAAGATAACGTTGTCGCCGACGCCCTATCCCGTGGTCACCTCAATTCTATTACCAGCGACGTCCAATCACTAAAAATCGCAGAAGCTCAGCTTACCGACCAGGAGTTACCACAAATTCGGAAATCTTCATCGTTGACGCTAACCGAGATCCCAATTCCTGACTCCTCCATGTCTATTACATGCGATCTATCCACAGGCACCCCTAGACCTTTTGTACCAGCAACATTACGTCGTGAAATATTCCACCAAATGCACGATCTCTCACATCCTAGTATTCGCGCTACTAGAAAGTTAATCTCTGACCGTTTCGTGTGGCCAAAAATGAATCACGACATTTCAATTTGGTCGCGTTCATGCATTCATTGTCAACGTGCAAAAGTTCACCGTCACACTATCTCACCTTATGGTACTTTACAGCACCAGATGAAAGATTTAGCCATATTCATCTCGATTTAGTTGGACCACTGCCACCCTCACGTAATCATTCTTACATCTTAACATGTGTTGACAGATTTACGCGATGGCCTGTCGCAAGGCCCTTGAAAGACATTGAAGCAAAGACGGTTGCCGAAGCATTAATCGAATCTTGGATATCACAATTCGGCGTTCCTTCAGTCATTACAACTGACCGTGGTTCTCAATTCCAATCAGCACTCTTTCGAGAGTTAAACCAACTGCTGGGCACTGACCACATTCGCACCACAGCCTACCATCCTTGCGCGAATGGTCTAGTCCAGCGCTTTCATCGACAACTGAAAGTTCCCCTCATTGCTCACGGGATTACACAAAATTGGTCTTTCTCCTTACCACTTGTCATGTTAGGATTACGAACGGCAGTGAAAGAAGATCTCGGGTGTTCAACAGCAGAACTAGTTTATGGCACAACACTGCGCTTACCGGGTGAAATGGTCAGTGACTCTCGTGAACACGACTTCACACCAACTAGTCAGTACATCGAAGATCTTAAGCGCCACATGCTGACATTGCGTTATCAACAACCAAGAATATCGCATCGCGATAAGCAAGTGCATGAAGACCTCCAATCATGCGAGTTTGTCTTCGTGAGGGTCGACAGTGTAAAGAAGCCCTTGATCCCACCTTACAGCGGTCCGTACCGAGTACTTGAACGTCATCGCAAATAATTCAAGATAGATAAAAACGGAACTCCTGACAACAGTAGCATTGATCGCCTAAAGGTCGCCTATGTGCAACCCTCGCAGTCGAGCTCAAACCGAAGCTTACGAAACACTGGAAGCCAAAATCGCGATGTTGTCAATGTACCCACTTGTATCCCACAAAATGCTTCCGACATCCAATCCACCCCTCCCACCCAACCAATGGGTATACCCAGTTCATCCCCACAGACTTTACGTTCTTGCTTGAAAAGAACCCAACACACATGATCTGGCCGTATTGTTACTTGGCCAAAGAAACTTGAGACTTACTTCACTTACAATGTTTCCAGCGTTTCCATTTTTTTCCAACGCTCTAGGGGGGAGATGTGTCGAGTTTGTACAAACCTATTTTTACTTAACAATTTTTTGGTAAAAATCTATTGTACAGTTTTTAATATCTCCAGTTAAATTTGTTTTGACAATATCGGTTCGCTCAGACGATCGATAGTACTATTGATTTTTCGATTTCCTGTTAAAGTTATCACTCACGGTTCAACGAATTTTTGTTCGATAACTCAGTGAGCACAATTCATCTGTCGAATACGATTTTGTACATAATCAACTTATCACTTAATCGCAATACACTTCTGTTGTGCGTTACCCGCGTTCTTCGTTGGTCTGGGCTTTTGGGAATTTCGTCTCGGGAACGTTTCATTTCGAGTAGAAATATTGAAGTCATTACAAGAGCAAGGAATTACCAAAGGAGGATTGCGGATTATATGTACGTGGATCGAAAGAACTGTTCGTGAGTCAGATCACTTATTTTTGTACTGCGTATTTTTATACTAGTTTGACTGGTCCACTACAACTTGTATTTCCCACGCTCCGATAAATATCATCACGAATTTTTGCTATTCCTTGAATTTGCAGTAAAATAGAATAACTATTTTACTATATTATTGATATTTTTCTGATTAATTACGCCAGTAATAAAATCAGCTTTTATTTTTCTACTGAACTATCATTACTCACATTTTACCGATAGATATGATTTCAAAAAATACCTGCCTCAACGGAAAATGTGGCAAAATGGTGGCTAAGGGCATCGAGTGCATAGCTTGCAAGCGTTGGGCTCACCCTAGCTGCTCAAGCATACATAAATCTCACTACGGGATTTATGCAAAATACCGCTGGTTGCAGTGGTATTGTTCCGGCTGTCACGAGGCTGCCACTGACGCCGCTTGCCAAAAGCCAAGGAATAGAGTGACTTCGCGAAGCTCGTCTGATTTTGCAGCCGCTCAATCGTATGCATCTGTGGTGAGAGCAAATATAAGTTCTGAGACTACAGCAGGCAACGCTATAGCGCACAAATCTAGCCAGCTGCAAAGTTCTTCCAAGCAAGCTACCTCTCCTAAGGTGGTAAATAAAGCCAGGACTTCAAGTAAGCGTGCTATCAAAAAGGCGAAAAAAGGGCATCCCCTGACGTAGACGTAGCTATCCAGTTACCTAGTCCTTCAAAGCAAGCTTCCTCTGCGAAGGTCGTAACCGTAGCCCAAACTCCGCAAAAACGTACCAAGCAAGGTAAAGCCCATACTCAACGGAAGAAACATGGAAATGTTGCCGACCTGGATAAAATTATCCAGGAATTAAAAGGTTTGCGTAAGCAAGTTGAGTCACTTAATGGCACTTCTTATTACTCTTCAAAAACTAGAACCCGAAATGTTCTAGTTTTCAATCGAGCGGAGCCTTTTATTAGGGAATCAAAACGTCGAAGAGATTTTGATCGCAGATGTATTAGCGATCTCATCCGGATCGTAGGTCTAAAACCTTCTACTCCCACGGTGCGAGTTCACCGTGTAGGGAGATGGAAGATGGATAACCGCCCTAGGCCGATACTGGTAGAATTCAAGTACCAGGCGGATCGGGATGCGTTATTGTCTAGGGCTGAATACATCGCCACAACAACTCTAGACAAGCTTCAGGTTAAGCCAGACAACCCTCCATCTCATATTAAACAAAACCCTTCCGCTCCACATAGGAGAAACTTCGCTTTAAGGACATCTGCTATCCGTAAGACTGATGCAAACCGTAGCGCTAGTGAATCCGTTAAGATCTTACCGAAAAGCTCATTGCTACGAGTCTGGCTGTCCGGATTAGACGACGTTGACGCGCTTATCGAAAATGAAGATGGGAGCCAAGCAAATTTCTCCAGTTGTTGCTCTTCGATAGAGGCGGCCTCAATCTTTAGTCAACGGTCCGTAACACCCATGCAAGAGGTCGTTGAACCTGATACTCCTGCTTTAAGTAGCACGCCAAAAAACGTGCACCTCCCTCGGGTGCTTCGACCGAGGCCCAATCAGGGTTAGTTTCAGAAGCACGCAAAACCAGCGCCCCAGTGCTGTACGCTAATGTGTGCAGCATAAGGAATAAGTGGGCTGACCTCTCTCTTCGTGTGGCTGAGTTGCACCCCCGGGTTATAGCGCTTTCTGAGACATGGCTGTCTGCGCTTGACGATGTGCCAACAAACATCAGCGAGCAGTATCTCGTCATTAGATGCGATAGACCTGGCGACAGGAGAGGCGGTGGCGTTGCACTCCTCCTAAAGTATGGCTTGCACAATACAGGAACGGGTATATCCCTAACCAGTGAAAACCTCCAACTTGTTACGAGTATCCTGGCTTGCTACAATTCAGCCCTCGCAATTGCTTGTGTCTACGTCACACCCAGTGCAGCCCAGCAGGAGATTACACAGCTGATTGAGACGCTCGACAGGTTGTTTCACTCAGCTCCCAGCGTACTCATCTTAGGTGATTTCAACCTCCCGGACATAAATTGGGCCGTCTCTGTAGGTTTAGTCACCAAGCAATCCGAAATGTTTCTCGAATGGCTCCATGATCATGCGCTGCATCAGCATGTGAGTGATCCTACGAGGTTTCGTAATGGATGTACTCCATCCACTCTCGACCTAGTATTGTCGTCCCATCCCGAAGCCGTTAGATTCTTAAAATACCTACCACCGCTCGGTAAAAGCGATCACGTAATGATAAGCTTCGAAGCGGTACTGCGGTTTCACAAACCTACTGCTCGCCCTAGACGAAATTTTAGGCTTGTAGACTGGGATTTTCTTCTACAGACTTCAAAATCTTTCTTTCAGTTCTCTAACGATTTTAATGTAAGTGAAAACTGAGATAGAATTTGTAAGTATCTTAAGGAGTTACAAGACAAGCACGCTCCGCTGCAAGTCGTGAAAAAGCATCATAGGCCGCCCTGGTGGACTCCTCGAGTTTGTCGGTCTACCCGAAAACGAGATCGTTTATGGCGGCAATATAAGCTATCTCTTACTTCTGGTTCTTGGGTCCGATACAAAACCGCTCGGAACTCTTGTGTTAAATTACAACGTGTGTTCAAACAGGATTTTGAGTTATCTCTAGCTAGGGATGCTAAATCCAACCCGAAAAGATTTTATAGCTACGCTCAATCGAAAGGAAAAACCAGGGAAAACATTGGAGATTTAAATCTGGAGGACGGAAAAGTAGCCGATACCGACCTGTCTAAGGCGAGTGCCTTCTCTAGGTACTTCAGTGGCGTTCAAAGACGTGATAATTCGTTAATTGCTCCGTCTAGCTCGTTTAATCTTCTGCCTGGCGCTCCTGCACTAGATGAGTTGTCCTTCATGGAATCCGAGGTGTATGAAGCACTTATCCATGTTCGCGTCAACAAAGCGGAGGGACCAGACGGTATCCACTCGATTATGCTAAAGAATCTTGCCCCAGTGCTTACAGAACCCTTATGCAAGCTCTTCAATTCATGCTTGAACATGGGAGTGGTTCCTAGTGAGTGGAAAGAAGCTATAATGGTGCCAGTACACAAGGGTGGTTGCAGCTCATCTGTTGGTAACTATAGACCTGTCAGCCTGACTAGCATCGCCTCGAAAGTAATGGAAAAACTGCTGCGTGACAAAATCTGTCAGCATCTTTGTCGGCATTCTCTACTGAGGGTAACTCAGCATGGATTTCTTAAGGGTAGATCCTGCCTGACAAACCTTCTTAGTTTTCTCAATACTGCCACTAAAATGATGGATGAAGGGAAGCCTGTCGAAGCCCTCTACCTAGACTTCAGCAAGGCTTTTGATTCCGTAAACCACCGCCTTCTAGAGATTAAGCTAGCAGCAAAAGGCATTCGGGGTAGTCTACTTGCTTGGATAAAGGCCTTCCTAGCAGGTAGGACATATCGAGTTCGGGTAGGATCTACGCTGTCGAATGAAACCGACGTAATCAGTGGTGTACCCCAAGGTTCGGTACTTGGTCCTCTTCTATTCCTGATTTTCATCGATGACTTGTCCTCTGCATTGAAGTGCCCATGCTTCATTTTTGCGGATGATGTGAAATTCATCGGATCAACGGACGAAGATACCTTGATGCATGACCTTGAACGGGTCATAAACTGGTCACACCAGTGGGACCTCCCACTTAACCTTAATAAGAGCCAACTCTTGTCAGCACTGGTTGATAAGATTTCAGTTCAGGTGTCGGGCAATTCTCTCACTGTAAGCGCCACACAGCGTGTTAAGGCTTTAGGAGTACTGGTTAGGACGGACTTCAAATGGGAGGACCAATGCGCCGCTGCAGCTCAACGTGCTCGCAAAGTTCTCTTTCGGCTGAGATCCGTGTTATCCAGCAGAAGACCCGAGGTATTCCTGCCCCTTTACAAAGCATTAGTTAGGCCGCACTTAGAATATTGTGTCCAGGCGTGGTGCCCTTACTACAAGAAGGATATCGTTCAACTCGAAAGCGTACAGCGTCTCGCAACTCGCATGATTGAGGGTCAGCGAGGGAAACCTTACGCTGCACGCCTAAAGTCCCTAGATCTGTTTTCACTTACGCGCCGTCGTTTGAGAGGTGACTTAATTGAAACCTTTAAGATCTTGAAGGGGTTAAGTGGCGTTAGCATGACCGACTTCTTTGCCTTAAGTCCTGAGCTGGGCACCCGGGGTCATTCACTCAAACTTGCTAAGGAGCGATGTAGACTAGAATCCAGGAAAAACTTTTTCAGCCTCAGGGTGGTAAATTTCTGGAACCGGCTTCCAGAAGAACTTATATCCTGCAGTTCTGTCGTAAGTTTTAAGCAGGGTTTAGACCGCATCTGGGGTAAGCTTTTTCCTGAATTCTCCCCCTAATTTTTATGCAAGATTAGGTTGTTCACCATTTTTATCGTTGTTTGGTAAGTAAGTAAATGCTAAAGTTCTGTTTGTTTAAAACACAACTCTTCTTTAGCTGACCTCTCACCGTAGTGGTGAGGAGAAATGTATTCTTATCTTTCCAGCATCATTCATTACGTGGTGCTTCCTAAATACAACCCGGATAATCCCTTGGCATCGCGATCGTCGAGGATATCCAAACCACAATAAAAATAAACGCTTTGGCAGTGGTGGTTGCTTCTTTGCAGCTTTCCACCGAAAGAAATTCTGGACGCTCGATTGGCTCGTTCGCCACTTACTGTCCTGTGCAACTGAACTGAAC
>JACCGJ010013776.1:0-25537 GCA_013407085.1 Atriophallophorus winterbourni | reverse complement strand
CAGTAGGTAATTTTTTTGTCCATTTACACACATCATTTTTTGAATTTTTTTTGAATTTTTTTGATAAAGTTTTTGAACAGCAGAGAATGTCAGGGAGTAATAGAGATGATGCACTCTTTCCATTGATGTCGGTTCGTTGCCATCGTTGCCAATGTGTCGAGCCATACACTTTCTCCTTCTCTTGCACCCCATCCAGGCAAGCGCGCTCGTCCAACCCTAGCTAGACCAGAAGTGAGCCTTTTCAAGCCACTCTTCCATGTTAGTGGCTGACCGCCAGCCACTTTTTTCCTGTCTGTACCAGCTGACGCATAAAGCGCTCGGCGTGGTAACCGTTCGGGTTTCATGCGCAGGACGTGCCCAAACCAGCGGAGACGACGTCGGTTAATGGCTGTTTGAACACTAGTGCCGTTGCTTCCTAAGACCTCAGAGTTGCAAAAGTGGTGTTGCCACAGTTCGTGAGCAATCTTTCGCAGACAACGTTGGTCGAAGACCTCAAGCCTCCTAACATCTTCTGAGCGAACTGTCCAACATTCACTCCCGTATAGCAATACTGTCCTTACCGAGGTGGAATATATCCTTCCTTTAATTCCCAAGCTCAAATCACGTCTCTTCCAGAGGCACTTAAGTTTAGCGAATGCCAGTCTGGCCTTAGCAATTCTGGACGTGATTTCCTTCTCTATCCGACCCCCAGCAACCACCAGACTTCATAGGTATTTGAACTGCTCAACATGATCGAGAATCAGATCATTTATAGCAAAATTTGGCAGTTCATCAGACCAGTCCTGAAGGAGCACTTTACTCTTGCTTGGCGAGAACAACAACCCATACTTAGATGCCTCCATTGCCATCATATCCAAAGCTTGTCGGATAAATTTTGAGTCTTCGCCCAATAAGCTAATATCATCAGCATAGTCCAGGTCCATAACCCGCTCACCTGGTAGGAGCTCAACGCCACCCGTGGAGAAACTACTGAGAGCACTCCGGAGGACGTCCTCGATGGCGAAATTGAACAAGAACGGGGAGATTGGACAGCCTTGTCTTACACCCGTAGTGGTGCTGAATGGCATTGAAAGGCTATCGTACGCCCTTACCCTCCCTATCGAGTGTGCGTATAGGTCCTTTAGGATAGCGACGTACTTCGATGGGATTCCATTGCGAAGTAAGCAGTTCCATAGGGCGGATCTGTCAACCGAGTCAAAGGCGGCTCTGATATCCAGAAAAACCACAATGGTAGGTCGCTGATACAGGTGACGGTGTTCTAGCAACTGTCGCAGAACGAAGATCTGGTCTACACATCCGCGCCCTGGTCGGAAGCCAGCTTGCTCTTTGCGAGAAGTGCCCTCACGAATCGGGGTAAGTCTGCGAAGGAGGATGGCGACCAGTATCTTAGCTACCACTGGAATAAGCGAAATTCCGCGATAGTTGCAGCATTCGTTCCGCGCTCCTTTTTATGGACTGGTATTACTAGCGATTCACCCCAGGAGGCAGGTACCCTCTCATCCACCCAAACCTTTGAGAACAGCTCGCGCAATTCTGCTACGACTGCCTCGCCTCCTTCCTTGAAGAATACCGGGTGGAGCTCGTCGGGGCCCGGCGCCTTGTGTCGCTTTAGTAGTTGGATCTCTCTTCGTATTTCTTCGACACGGGGCGGGGCTAGCGACACGGACCACTGCAAAGTGGATTGAGGGATGTCGGCGGTGTCTGAGGGACGGTGCTGATTAAACTGCTGAGAGAAATATTCTCTCCATCTTTCTAAACGTCTGTGAAGGCTCGTTGTGCGCGAGCCATCATCCTCGAGGATGGTTTCACTCAGACCTTGCGGCTTAGGGCCACAGACACGAATCAATTGGTAAAGTCTCCTCATGTTGCTCATGGCTGACGCTTTTTCCATCTCCGAGGCGCGTTCTTTCCACAAAGACTCACGGTCACGTCTCAAACTATCTTTGATTAGGAGTCTAAGACACTTCCGATCGTCCTCATACTCTAAACCACTCGGTATGGCACGGCGCTGTTCGAGTAGCGTGAGGGACTCAGCAGAGACCCAGCGGTGTGATGGTTGACGAGTGACTTTGCAGCATTCCGTAGCAGAGTCATAGAGTGCTTGCTTAAAGTAGTGCCAATGACGATCCAGCTCGACCGGCCGATCTTTGGAAAGGGAAACCGATAGGGTATCCCTAAATCTGGCTTTTGTCTCAGGCAGCGATAAAGCGTTTGTGTCTAGTTTGGGACGCCTTTGTTTGGGTTTGCCTCCGAATTGAAGGTTGATTGTTGCGCAAACTAAAGCGTGGTCAGAATCTACACTGGTGCTCCAGTATGATCTGCAGTTTTTGACACTACCTCGCCACCTGTAGCTTATCGCGATATGGTCAAGCTGCGCCCAAGTACGTTGTGATGGGGATCGCCAGGTAGCTAGATGGCGCTTGGAATGTCTAAACTTTGTGGAGACGAGAAAGAGGCGGTGGTCGTCACAGAAGGACAACAATCTCTCTCCATTGTCTGTACGGTCATCTGACATTCCATACTTCCCTCCGAACAAGCGCTCGGAGTGCGCTATACATCCAACTCGGGCATTAAGATCGCCGGCAAGCACTACTATATCGCCTCTGCGTGCTTTCGTTAAGAGAGAACGAAGTTCTTCGTAGAATTCGTCCTTCACCTCATCTGCCCCACAGTTCGTGGGTGCGTAAGCCGAGATCACGAATAAGTTACGTCTCTCGTCGCTATGCTTGTTTACTCTGCTGTAACCCTGAAATCTCGCTGCGCACAGTCTGCTATTAACGGGTATCCAATCTAGGAGGGAGGTTTCCGCTTTCTTGCTTAGAATAATTCCAACACCCGCTAGGCTGGCTGAGGAATCAACGGGATCACTGGACACACGTAGGTAGAACCTACTCCCAAGAGGCATAGGAGAACTCAGTTGCAATACCGAATCCGTGTCGCGAAAACTGGTTTCCGATAGGCAGCATATGTCGATACCTAGTGTCTCTAGAGAGCGGGCTAGTCCAAGCTTTTGTTCTGGTTGTTGCGGGGTGCGGACATTGAACGACGCAAGCCTAATAGGGGCGCGCGGTCGGAGGATAGCGTTGGGTATCGACACCTGTCTAAAGACAGTTGGCTGCGACGGAATGCGTCCATCATTGATGGTCAGAATTGCATCAGGGAGAGAGGCTGAGGGGATGATGTGTGCTTGCGAAGTGGATTCTGAAGAGTAGCTCTCGAAGGTAATATTCGTAGTGAGAGCATGTGACATTGTCATCATCGTCATCGTTGAATGTATGCAAGATACTACCCGGTTGCCTACACCGAAGTAGGGGAGATTTCGTTTAGGAGGTCCCACCCCGAGCCTTTAGCGCGTTGGCTTTACCCACAAGGCAGTGGAGCAAGAGAGGTTCGCACCTATCGGTGGCCGGTGACCGACGAAGCGGTTCGTTCGCCCTTTTATGGGAATTGCCAGTTTGGAGCCCGATAACCCCGTTGATAGGTTGGTTACTGCAGTTTTGCCTGTATATGGGTTTGAAAGCACAAGCCTGATCCTGGCAAAGTATGTACTCATTCCAAAGGGCGGTTGCGCAAACATAATTAAGAATCTCAACCGGTAAGCTTGATAAGTGTTTTATGTAAAACATTGGAGAGACTTATCTGGGATCAGTTGTGCAACCACCTCGTGCACAATTCATCATTAAGCACGGTTCAACGTCGCTTTCTTAAAAGAAGATCTCGTCTCTCGAATTTTCTATGCTTTTTAGATAGTTTCCAAGACACTACGGACACTCTACGGACGGGTAGAGGTCTTTTAGTTAGACTTTAATAAGGTCGGTGAGTCACAGGTTCCTTGGGATTAAGCTCGCCGTCGAAGGTGTATCTGATAAGATTCACGACTGGATAACATGATTTCTCTGTGATAAATCCTTCCGGGTCCGTGTATGCGATACTACCTCTGAAATCGCAAAAAACTACGAGTGGGATCACACAGGGTTCAGTACTAGGCCCAATACTCTTACTGATCTTCATCGATGATCTGGCATCTCAGTTGTTATGTCCCTGCTACATGTTTGCTGATGTCAAATTCACCGTATCCAGTGATCACGGTGATCTGTTGATAGATATTGAAAAGGTCATTAAATGGTCGTAGGATTGGGATATGCCTCTAAACTATAGTAAATGTCATCTGTTGTCTGCAGCAGTAACTGCGAATAACTGTAGGATCGACTTTAAATCTATTCAGATGGTTAAGGATTTGGGTATATTCGTAACAACGGACTTCAAATGGGATGCGCAATGTGCTCAGCTGCACAACGAGCTAGAGTAGAACTCTTTAGGCTTAAATCTGTTCTGATATGAGGAATGCCGGAATTGTTTATCCACTTTAATACGGCTATTCTCAGGCCTCGTTTAGAATACTGCTTGCAAGCCTGGAGCCACTTCTTCAAAAAATACATATTACTACTAGAGGGGATCCAGCGTCTAGCTACCACTTAGGCGTCGACGTCGACGGGTGACCTAATAGAAATCTTTAAAAGGCCTAGTCGACACCCTTGATACCAAAGAAACAGCTAAGTTGATACATTTGGGCAACGATCTCGTCGCAGGAGTTGCCAGTTCGAAGCTGAATACAACTTCGGTTGCCTAACAGGACTCATGAAGCCTTTTACATGACTGGATATAGCCACAAGGCAATGGAGGTTTGATATAAGGGTTTTCCTTTCCCTAAGTGGACTGCCTTCATGGACTTACAAGCTTCACCTACCCGAAGCAAACTGCATTTGAAGCGCCAGTCAGTCGCCTTCTCTTTTCTTCAGAAACAGTTCCGCCGGGTCACACGGGGCCACGTAAGCAAGCCAGGAGCTGGACTTGGTTGTCAGAGGCTATATAAGACGAGCGCCCTTGGAGCATTTTTGGAAATAGGAGCTTATCCCAAAAACCTCCCCTATCACAACATTGGAACCAGGATAAAAATTGGTGTCACTGACTTTGGTTTATAACCATATCGCGTAAGGTTTCCAGCTAACTATTAGGTGGTTCTTTTGGACCCTATCCATGCAAACGAATACATCCCACTGAGCCTAGCGTACCACGTCATGGACTGGCCATCTAGATGTTTCAGCCTCTACCAGGCTCTTCGAATAAGGTGCGGTAATCACATAAAGCAATAACTCAGATCATAGTTGTTGGTGTCACCAAGAATTCTATTGGTCTGTATGAGAGACATCATTTCGATATTATTATTGTGTCGGTGTTTTTGTACAATATTATCTGTTGACTAAAATGCAAAATGACGTTTTCTGTAACCAACTAAAATCCGTTTTGGAATGAATGCACTAAACAAACAGATGCTGCAGCAATCCGAATTTCGGGCAGATTCGGCTTACGACTGCTACGAGAATGGTTATCATTTAGGTGAGTTTTCGGACTACAGACACGTGTTTGCCACCCCAAATTCCAGCACTCCATGAAACACACGGATACATGATACTTGGATGATGGTATAATGGCGAATCAGGTCGAATACAACCTAATCCGCAGCGTTGCCTGCGTAGAATTGCTCGCATTCGGTGGCAGCATCGTGTTACAAATATAGATGTCTGCAAGCGGGTGTTAGGACCAGGTGGCCACGGACTGAGAGAAAAGCTGATGCTTGCTCGCTTGCGGTAGTTGGGACATGTTTTAAGAATGCCTCCTCACCGTTTACTGCACCGCGCCTTATTCACAGAGCCTGAGAGAAGCTGGGAGAAAAGATCGGGTGGCCAGTCCATGACGTGGCGCGTTGGGATGAAGAAACTCACCGTAGCGCTAGGCTCAGTTGGGCGTATTCGTTTGCCTGGGTGGGGTCCAAAAGCTCCACCTAATAGTTGACTGGAAACCTTACGCGATATGGCTACAAACCGAAGTCAGTGGTGCCAGTGTATTTTATTATATGTGTTGTTATGATTATGAATGTTAGATCCGATTGTAAGAATATCAAAAGACGAAGGCCCGAGAACTAGGCTTTAATCTTCTAGAAACCGAGGTATGCAATCTGGAATATAAAACGGTAATACTAAGGTGCGAAATAGGAATACAGTTAGTAATGGTATGAAAGCACAAACCTGATCCAGGCAAAGTGCCGCACAGTCAGAGACTGCACGTGGGCTGAGACTGTCAGGTTGCCCAGGCCTAGACAGATATGAAGGGGGGAATAGAAATAGAAAACAGGAACGGTAAAATATCATCACATGTGTCATAATTTTTTTTATTTGGTATTATTTTATACAAAAAAACAAAAAATCGCATGCGGTGAAACTACAAAAACAAGCTGCTTTTTGTGCATTTGCTTTTGTGTACTCCGCTTGCCTGCTTTCCCTTTTCCACCTGCTTGCTTATCTGCTTTTCCTGCTTCATGTTGCTTGACACTTTGTCTGGCTGCAGAATTGTGCTTCATGATGATGATGAATCCGGGTACTGACCACACTCTTGTTCGTGCAAAGCGCCGACTTCGATCGCTGAACCGCCCAAGGAAATCGCTGTTGGCTGTTACATAACTTTTAACTATTTTGCTTTCCGTTACAGCTTGTTCTTATTTCTCATATCACAACCTACGTGTAATATATGACTGCGCACTTTGCCTTTCTCTAGGCTTGTGATTTCATATACAGGTGAAAGTGGCGGTTGTAAGTGAAGTTACGGCGTATGGTATAGTATTAATCGCATGCTGGCTTTGAGCATTTATCTGTGAAGCATTCGGAATGAGCTCCTGGAAGAAATTTTTACTTTAGAATAGATTAAGCACTTGCGCTCGTATTTTTTGTAATTATATTGTGGATTTTTTGCTTGTGGTAATAACAATGAAAGACGATTGAGGTAATAAAATTGTTGGTATACTGGATTGCGTGATCCAATATTTTTCTCAAATTTTCTGTTTATTTTCAGCACATATGTTTATCAGTAATGAATGAACCTGCCAAAGTTGTATCATCTGATACTCCGATCGAGTCTGCGCTACATGATTTGTCCTTATCCGACCCTAACACGTCTACCGATCTACTGACTGAGCTTCCTGATGAATCGAATTCAGCTTGTGTCGCGCAAAATGAATATGACGATTTTGCGAAGGAAAAGTAAAGGCTGGATTATTTTCAAACTTTTTTTTCAAGAGCCATTATACGTAAAGCACTTGACCAACAAACTCAGCTACTTTATGAGCAGTATGCACAAGAGCAACATCCAAAAGATGTCAAAAGGGTCTGTTCATTCATTCATTCGACAACGTTTCTTGATTATAGCAAAAGGAATTGGTCGCTGATATGCAGGAACAGTATTTTGAGCGGTATCTGACTGAAAATCATCAGAGTCAAATGTTGCATCAACGTCAGCAACTTGAACAGGTACACACTTTTGGAAATGCATAATTCTATCGTTTTGCTACGTTGTCTCTGTTCAGAAAGCCTATCGTGTGCCGCATTCCGTTTCATGATTGCGTTTAATGTGTACTTATTGTTTTAAGAATGACTTGTCACCGCTTTCCATACCGCGTATTATTCGTAATGCCGGCTAGAAGCGGGGATAATCAGTCTGACAATAGCGCTGGACTCATCCAGACTTTCTTTTGCCTGCGTAGGATAAAAAAGATCCGTTAATAGTTGATTGGAAACATTAGGTGATATGGCTACAAACCGAAGTCGGTGACGCCAATATGGTCGATAATGTACCATATTTTCAATATTACATCTCTGTGTCGTATCTTATAAAAAATGAAAACTCGCGCGCAGTTAACATACAAAAGAATGCTGCTTGTTATACATATTTGCATATTTTTCTCCTCTGTTTGTCCTGCTTTATGTTGCTTTAAAATTTGTCTGGTTCCAGATTTCTGGTGTGTGGCGATTATGATCTTGATATAGCTATCATTTGCGCATGATTAAGGAAAATGTTTTAAATTCGCTTTAAGTTACAGTACTCGAAGTTCTGGTAACACCGAAAGCTTGTATCCAGCATCTGTGATCTCATGCTACGATAACGCGTCATCCGAAGCTTCGATCCCACACTAATCATCCCTGAATCTTACGTCAAATTCGAGATTCCGTCGAAACTCAATTTGGTCAAATATACGGGCATAGTTGGCCTTCTTATGCCATATAATAGTGTCAACTGTTGAGTTCGAATAATGGTTACTTAATTCTAATGTGCTCAAGAATATTCAACTGAGTTCTGCCTAATGAGATGTAAATCATACCTTTTCTAAATGTTTTTCACAATTTGGACGTAATTTAGCAAAATCTAATTATGTATAGCGTGTTAACCTATGCGATCTTCTTTCTGTAATATTAAATGATCCATATTTTTGCATCTGAGTCCACAAATACACGAGACGGTTTAATTGCTTTCTCGTGTAAGTGGAGTGGTGCTACAATGTCTTCAGAATATGGTGAAAGTGACTTTCCCAGCATTAAAATGTTACCTTCAAAACAACAGATAAACGATAGAAAGACAATGCAAGGTGTTTTTCGCCTTGATTTTTCAATAATTCTCTGAATAATGCCAGAAAATTTCCATCCTATCTAGTATCTACTTCTGTAATCAGTACGTTTCATATTTTCCATTCCCATATCAATCTAGCCCTGGACAATCTGACAGTATCTTAGCCCATGTGCAGTCTTTGACTGCGTGACTTTTTGTCTGGATCAGCTTTGTGATTTCATACATACATATATCATAATGTTGCTGTTGGCCTCTCGATAGCATTGAACATTGAAATGGAAACTTACTCGGATCGACGTTGAAATTTTGTTAATTGATGATGCTTCTTGCTTTGTATGGAATTTTTTGGCCAACCACATTTTATTGGTGCACGGATGAGCAACCGTGCAGTATTTCTGTGCTGTGCGGCTAACATCGTGCTAAATTGATTGGCCACCGGTAGTGAGCTCCATGCTGAGACACGCTGGAGTCTCACTACCATTTCTATTTCTTTTGTCATGTCTGTCTAGGCCTGGGCAACCTGACAGTATCTCAGCCCACGTACAGTCTCTGACTGTGCGTCACTTTGCCTTGATCAGGCTTGTGCTTTCATACATACATACATTGGTGATACCTGCATCTTTCGATTTCAGCTCTCATTAATACCATCTTTCAATGTCGGTTGCAAACTGTCTCATCTCAATTGGCGTTGTATTGAACAATTGACTGGTGATTGTTTACCCACGTTCACTTAAGGCGCTTCAATTGGCTTTCTGATTATTTTCTTCACTGTGGTTCATATTTGATTTGGTTTGCAATCCTTTCTCACCAAAATTCTGTATCACTTACAGTTTAATGTGATTTGTTTTGATTGTCTAAATATCATGTTTAACTTCCTCTTTTTGTTTTGAATTTCATTAAATTTTGTTATTTTCTATAATATGCTTCAGCGCGCAGCGATCTCCGAGCAATCTGGCGACCAGCAGTCGGATGAATTTGCATCAAGCCAAGGTATCGTGTTGTGTACCCACATGGTCGACGTTTGAGCATCAGCCGTTCCGCTCTGTGGTATCTTACGCTTTCATTATGTAACATTAGTTTTTGCGCTCATTCATATTTCCGAACAACGTATGGCTTTCGGATCCCAGCTCTACCGTTTTCACTTGAGGATCGTATTTAGCACAAAACTCAACTTGTGATCAAGTGGTGAA
This sequence comes from Atriophallophorus winterbourni, assembly GCA_013407085.1. Lineage (NCBI taxonomy): Eukaryota > Metazoa > Platyhelminthes > Trematoda > Plagiorchiida > Microphallidae > Atriophallophorus > Atriophallophorus winterbourni. The sequence goes on along the minus strand of JACCGJ010013776.1, from coordinate 15,893 downwards.
AGCCGAAATTTGCCATCGCTTGGTCATGTGATTGAGTTGACAATTATTGTGGTGACAAACAGAAATGATATTAGATCTATGCGATTCGCAATAAGGTGATGCGTACCACTTGCTCACGTTTCTCTTTCTTATTTTTAACAGTCCCCAATTTCTGTTATTAGAAGTAAAATGAAGTTCTTTTTACTTATATTTTTGATTACTCAACATTTGTAAGTAGTTAAAATCTGTGAAAAACCCTGTAACAATAAAGTTGTGTTGCTTTTATCCTAGTTCACATGTGCATCGTGAGTTTCATGACAATTTTCAATGTTGACACTAATAGCAAAATTAGTTACGTATCGGATTACTCTTCATGGTGTCCTCCTGGTTTCGTTTTAACAGCAACCTTGCCGCTAATTCCCGCCACCATATGGACAAAGAAAAACATTGCAGATTTTAAACAAGAAATACTGCGAACTCAACGTGATTGTTGCATAAAAATCAGTTCACTGTCGACTGCAACCGTGAGCCCGTTTCTTTTATTATTTGCATTGCTCTTGTTTGCGCTTTTACTTCACTACACGAAATTATCCATTCTGTGTCTTGTGTTAATTTTTCGTCAATTGATACAATTGTGCTTGATGATGAAAATGTTGATTTGGACAGGTGTGGCGCTAGCAGTTGGTATTAGATCATGGCCGAGTTTTCATGCTTTTTCCTTTTTGATCTTTCTTCTTGGAAAACCACAGCTATTCCTTATCCACCAACGTCGCAATCAGTTTATTCTGTGTCGTATCATTTAAACCCTTTCCCGTCTCTAGGAGTTTATCGTGTCACGGATGAATGTCTGCCAAGCATTCGGTATTTTCTACCGACGTAATGTTGTACTTGATAAACCGGGCTATCAAGATCGCATGCAGTTAGACGATAACAAGGGTGAAATAGTTTGAAAACTTGTAGCTCATTTAGGTCATAGTTGTTATCCGAGCTGGTATGGTTGATTGCAGACGTTTTGTCATCAAACTAGATGACATCATCAGCGAATCTTCTTTCGAAATAATTGTGCGATGGGCATCATTTGAATTTATCTGGTGCGTTACGAAGTCATCTACCATGGTTTGCCGAAATACCTCCACGTGGTGCCAGCTGGTGGGCTCGGTTCTCCGAGCTCAGCGAAAGGTTCGCGGCGGGGGTGTCTGAGGGTGTGGGGGGTTTTCGCCTGGCAAGCGTTCTCCCTATAAAAAGCCACAAAAATCCAATGATGACACCACGACGCGGCGGATGTGACTCGCCGCTCCAAAAGTCACTGCCCCTTGTCCTATCCAAGGACATTGTATGGTGCACAGGCAAAAACTGAAGTCACCAAACCTATCAACGGGGTTATCGGGCTCCGAACTGGAAATTCCCAGAAAAGGGCGTATGAACCGCTTCGTCGGTCACCGGCCACCGATAGATGCGAACCTCTCTCGCTCCACTGCCTTGTGGGTAAAAGCTCGGGGTGGGACCCCCTAAACGAAATCTCCCCTACTTCGGTGTAGGCAACCGAGTAGTATCATGCCTATGTTCAACGATGACGATTATGACAACGCTTTATACCCCTCCTTCTCGCTTTGTACATCTCATTGTTTATGTTGAACGGCACCATATCTGTATCAGATTGTGCAAATATAATAATAATATCCTTGCATGTCCTCGTAATTGGCGTGTGCTCATTGATTGATTGTGGTCTTTAATATCACGCCTCGAGTTTTGCCTTTGGTGATTATTTTTTTTCTATTCCAAGCTTTGTACTTACGTAACTGCACATTTCGTTCTTATACACGCGTGAATGTTTAAATGTTTTCTTACCTCCATTTCGCTGGCACGTTTTCTGACTCCAGACATTTTTTCAGTGCTGATTATCTTCGTGCTTTCCGTGAGCATGATACTTCCGTAGCGGATCAAACAGCATGCTAACAGTCTTTGACGCCATCATTGTTCTTAACAATTAACAATAATTTGCGCTGATCAAACTCGCTGCACAACCTTTGTGGTGTTGTTAAATACATTTAACCTCATTTTCCTCGTAATCTGAACACTTTCTACCAGATACGGGTCCCTACTCATCCGGAGGGGTCAGTAATTTTCTGGGAATTCGCGACCGATCACTATGACCTCGGTTTCGGTTTGTACTTCGAGTGGGATCTTGACCCCCCGTCCACCGTGTCGGTCAGCATTTCGGAATCGAGTGATGAAGAGGATCTTGAAGATGAAGAGAATGAAGCGGCTAGTGACGGTTCTGTGGATACTCGCTTGACCGCGGATAGCGCGAGAGGTGGGTGTTCATTCTGTCTTCAGTTTGTCCCTTTGCGATCATTTCTGATTCATTTATCCATTGGTGTTTTTAAACACGTGAAATGTTTAAGGAATGATCCAAGATTGTTTGCTTCATTGCCTGAAAAGTCGTTTATTACTCCCAAGATCTTTCTCGCTCATTGCCGCTATTTTTCTTGTTCCATGTAAGTCGTATCGTATGTGCTTTATAATTGTTCGTACGTCACTCTTTCGTTGGAACTCTCGTGTTTGTGGCAACCGCAAGTTGACTGTAAAGAGAAAGATGATGGTATACAGCGTGTGCGTACTAAATGCTTTACTGTACAGCAGTGAAACCTTGACCACCCACGCAAGACACGAACGGAAACTGAATGCTTTCCATCTACGAAGCATCAGTCGTATCTTGAACATAGCCTAGATGAACAAATTAACGAATGCTGGTGTGCTTTCTACAGCTGACCTACAGAGCATGTTTACCCTATTACGGCAGCGCCGCCTTCACTGACTGGGTCATATCTATAGAATGGAAAATGGTCGTATTCCGAAAGATCTACTCTATGGTGAGTTGAACTCAGGAAGTCGACCTTTGGTCAGACTGCATTTGCGGTACAAAGACGCTGCCAAAAGAGATATGAAAGCTCTCGGTGTTGAGCCTACGAGTTGAGAAAAACTTGCTTTGACCGCAAACTTTGGAGGTACTGTGTAAAGCGTCGTCTACAAGCTGGGGAAGAGCTGATGCTGCTCTGGGCTGCGGAACGTAGATCACGTCGCAGGTGTGCAACTGACTCCAGTAAACCGAATACTGCCTAACGCAGGGGAGCTGCGGGAGATATTGTTCTTCCAGAATCGGACTGTTCAGTCATTTGAATTGCTTTAGAGCATGTGACCTACATCCATTGTCTACGTCGATGGAAGGAGGTCAACATCCACTATCAATATGAGGAAATGATGCATCCTGGCAACTCGATATTACGAAATATATTTTGTTCGTTTATGAAAGGTTTCCTATACCTTCGCGCGGAGTTTGCTTCGGGGAGTTAACTCCATCTCCACACCTTTTGAAGCTATATTGGTCCTCGCAACTGGTAAGGTTATTTTAACGGAAGGAAATTCTGCTTCCTTAGAAGGTACCTGATTGTATGAAAAGTTGTGAGCTAAAAACCACTGCTACTATCGCATCAAGTATTAGGTTGCTGGTCTGCGAATCATAGATGTCAGTGCTATCGCTACCGAAACAATCGAATAACAGTATAATAATTCCTTACCATACGATTTTTTTAGATTAGAGTCTAGGCGTGTACCACCAGACGGTATTTTAGTACACGGCATGCAGTTCGTCTGACTTGAGGTTTGTGATTCCTTACACAAATTCATCCATACACATCAGTTTGTTGATTACGCTGTTATTTGTTGTGCGGAAGTTGATTACGCTGTTATTTATTGTGCCGGAAGTTACCATTTAACCCTGCGAAATGTAAAATGCTGCAGCTTGTTTAGATGTGGAATGGGGAAATCGATCTACCCGCTCGGACACTCCGATGGACGAGCTTATTCCCATCTATCGACGCGACTGTCATACCGAGGTCTACTGCGGGAGTCATCACTATCCGGGGACCGGTGTCTATGTGTTCAAGTTTGACAACTCGTTCTCTCTGTGGCGTTCCAAATGGCTTTATTATCGCATTTACTACACCCATTAGTATCACGTCCTGATGTAATCAATCTTATTTGCTGCATTTTCCGATTATTTCCTGCTCTCTGTTGTAACCAAACTCATCATGCGTATGATTTTAGTGCATTTTACTGTCGTATTTTATGATTCTTTATGTCCTACTTGTTTTCATCATCTTTGAAAATTCATTGTGCTTTTCAACTTTTTCGCGACGGGAGAGTTGTTTGAGAGGTGTGATTTGAAAGTACAAGCTTGATCCATGCAAAGTGCCGCACAAGCATTGACTGCACGTGGGCTGAGACAATATCAGGTTGCCCAGGCCTAGCCAGAAACGAGAACGAAAAAATATAAATGGTAGTGATACGCCAGTGTGTTTTTCGCATGCAGCTCACTATCAATGGCAGTACACAATCGCATATCCGTGCTCTAGAGAGTGCTTATACATAATTAATCACAACTCAGTAAGTAGACCCAAAAATACCTACATCAAGAACAAAGACAACACTTTCGGGAAAAGAGCTTTTATCGCCTCTGACCAAAAGGCGGATTTGGCTGCGACTTGTCTCTATTTATACTTTTGGCGTAAGCAAAACAGCCGACACAAAATAGATCAATCAGAACTGAGAATCGTAAAGGTTTCAAAGGATCACATGAGTTTTGGAGGGGAGATAATGATAATTGCCCAAATTGATGAAACAAAAGTAAGAACCAGTAGGAGCATGCGTTAGCTTGGTTTAAACTCACTAAAGAGGAAAATAAATTTTATCTTTCTAGCCCTGTGCAACGCACAGTATCTCAGCTCACGTACAGTCTATGATTGTGTGGTATTTTTGCCGCTGATATAATGCAATGTACAGTACAGAAATGATTTTGAGGTAAACACGTAACATCTTCCCAATTAAAAATCTGCTTCAACTAAGTTATCTGAAAAATATTATGCACGATGTGGAAATTGAGCGTAACTCACGCTTTTATATCAAGTTATGCGTCAGTTTTGAAGAATCTGGACCTGTCATTTAATTCATTCATTTAAACAATGAGTTCCCAGAATTAGAACAGCGTGTTTGCGAATTCGGCTGTTTCGTGATTGACAAATGTCGACTCGCAAGGCAATCTACATAAACGAATAAATTTCAGAACACCATCTGTCTAGGTCTGGGCCAGAGGTAGTGAGCTGCATGCCGAAACAGGCTGGAGTCTCGCTACAATTTCCTGTTCTTTTTTCTTCCTCATATCTGTCTAGGCCTGGGCAACCTGACAGCACGTGCAGTCTATGACTGTGCGGTACGTTGCCTTAAGTAAACTTGAAATTTCATACATATATACGCTGCAGAATGGCACGGACCAAAATAAAGTCTGTGTATCAGGACAAAAGGTGTGTGAATGTGCAAAACAAGAGCGCAAACCAGCATTCGCTCACCTTTTTTCAACCCTTCTATGGCCATCATTTTGGCAGCTGCGGGCTGTTGTTCTTCTTCCAAATCGGCATGTAATGCAGCGGATTTCATTGCACTGAAATCTGCTTTAATTCTCGATGCGCCCAAACCGCCTTTTTTCGCACCCATCTTTGCGGATTTGTTGTTGTATAACACGACATGACATCCATGTAGTAAGCAAATCACGTAAAATCTGAATGCGCTGATGTATCAACAAATAAGCTAGAAGATGGAAAGATTTCTAGTTGCGTTGCAGATGGTAGTATTGATACGAATGAACTGTGATGCACTGTCAACTTTATTTAAACTCACCATCGCTCACCACATATATGTGGCACCGTCCTCTTCTCGTTGGCTCAATCGATCCGTGCACAATCGGAATTCGTGTTCGCTGATCATCTCGTTTGGGTTCTAGATTTCAGACGTCAGATATACCACATGTAAACGAAAGGCACGAGATTAATATTAGTTGTAACATCATTATCGAGACTGCATAGCACGTACCCTGTATCGACTTTTGGCCGTGTCTCAATCGTATGAAAGATCACATTCAGCTATCTATTAGTATAAGGTGCATACTTGCCGGATTGAGGTGCCTGCCTTATGAAAAACAAGTAGCGCTTGTAAGCCACTGTTGGATAATGGACGTGCAAGTTTGCAATCCATGGTTAATTCAGTCCGCTTGGGACCGGAAACAAAGCAAGTACAACACGCAAGAAATCAACAAGTGTGTTGCTGATAGGTTCCACAAGATGAGTTAACGCGGATCGTATAGAACATCATCCGACTGTGCTGACGTTTAACGAATTGCTCGACCGGAAGAATTCAAAAGTTTTGCTGCATTGTAGTTTTAACAGACGAGATATTGGCGCTATTTGTGTGAGCAGATTATCTGCCTCTCTGAAAATCCATGATTGCTACATGAGATGATCTCACATTTTGAACAGATTGATTTTATTGGTTTTAACGCCTGGCGTTGACCTTCGATGGCGGCGGTTTTGTACGGTGATTTCATGAAATAAGTATTAATGGCACGACCAACCTGCTCACTCACATGTCGATGAGGTTAAACACGAGCATGAACAGAAATCCGTATTTACATGAATTTCCATTACAAACCACTACCGGTTCCGTGCTGTTCGAACTCATCGGGTAGAGACAGTGCAATCAGGATCCGCGTGTCTTGAAACAGTCAAAAATGGTAAATAAGTAGTGTTTGTAAGCCACAATTGGTTAAGATTGGCACGGTTAACTTGTTCAATCACGTGCCCATACAACAATTATGTAAAATGATATCAGGGTAAGAACGCTTCCATGTTGTTTTCACCGACGTGTCAACCATCTTTTATCATCACTCTCAATAAGGAGCATACACATTTATTCGTGCCATGTGGTGCATGCAACCACAGAGCACGGTTTGGATACATGTACACTAAGTGTACCTCAGTGATCGGATCCCGTGGAAATCATTGTGAGAGACGGGTTGTGTCGTGTTTGTGATTATTGTGCAATTTGGCTGTCTATACTATATCCAGCCTCCTTCGGACGATAGCGACCATGGATGCACATCACAAGCGCGATTGTTTCATGTTCCCTAGCTTTTAGAATAACTAAGCCTTCCAGTTCTGGAGTGGCAATCTCTCCCGCAGCGATAGGCAGTACTTGGTCGATCGGCGACAGGTACATTCAGCAGTCAAGTGCTGTATCTGCTCTTCCCCAGCTTCTAAATTAATCCAAAAATGGGACTTTTGGAGATCAATAAAATGAAAACTGCAATAATTTTTCTGGCTACGCAGCATTAGCACATTGGTCTGCTGTTTATTGATATAACAACTCAATGCCTTTGAATGAGAGCAGCTTTATTCATGCCACCGCGCACGATAATGCATGCATACAATTATCGTATAATGGACGCGATTGTAGAAATTGTATGCTTCAAAACCAAGCAACACTACAGTCTGAGCTGCCTTTGAGGTTTGTTGTGCTCTGTTCTGCAATAGGGTACTGCACCGGAAACTTCGAAATATTCCAAATCGGCCGATATTACCTTGCGTATTTTGCTCAGTTTGTAGAGCTGAGAGTTAAATTAGCATATGAATAGCTTACGACATAGCACAATATAAATTCCGAAATTTGAAATATCTTGTCTGCAAAATTTCATGATTTCTTAGCTGACAATAAAATGAAGGAGAGCTTGTTTACCCATGGCACAATCCGCTTGTAGATGATTTTATATGGGCTTGTTGTGTCGAAATTTGCTATTTATTATTGGTAATGTCTTTGGGTTGCTTGGTATTCAGAAATATCCTAACAATGAATGAGGACTTTTGTGAGGTTATGATAAAAAGCTTCTTCAGCAGGCGTCGCACAGAGCGTCGGTGCATAGACGTTGACTAACGTAATGTTACCAGTATTGCACTCCAGATTTAAAATACAAATTATAAACCAAAGTGTTTGCTTATATTCTGGTCATCTTTATTGAATGGTCAATAATGTTTTCTGGTTGCGATGAAATGGTATAGATTCAAGCGAATGTTCTACGTGATATCCTGTTCAAACTATTAGGTTATCACAGGAGGATTCCCTTGCAATCGCTGTGTGCAATGTTTTTTCGATTACTTCAGTACTTTTAGTACAGCAATCCCTACGAATGCCTTACATTTGGTAACTCGATTGGAGTCTGACTTGATTAACTCATGGTTAGCGTCTGATCTTCGGTGCCTTCCAATAACAAGCAGCCAAACAAAACCATACGGCATATGAACGCGTCTGAACTTGGATCGAACTATTGAACATGTCAAAACTAGCATGCCATGCATTTTATGGTTTTGATGATACTTTTTATAATTCGGTATCTAAAGTTACCGCTCAGTAGAACAGGGTTAGTGTTCAAAAATTTACAATCGCAAATATAAACTGTTAACAAATGAGAAATATTTTCTCATTTAAACATCGGATTAACGACAGTGGATTTCATGCTGGCAGTACACATCAGATCCTTTGAGCCTTGAATTATCCGTGATATGCTTCTATGCGTTAAACCTTTGGTGATGTACTCACACAAACTAGTCTTGTGTTCCATTAAGGGATTTCAATTATTTCCACTCAAAAGCTAATTTCCCGTTGGACATTCCGCATTTTTAAAATACAACTTTAAGAACTCAGCAAAATTGCAGGTGTCCGCTTCTAGAAAGTTCCTAAGCTTTTTATTGCAGGTGGTCCAGCGTATACGAACAAGTAGAAATTTGTGGTATTTCTAGTGGGTAAAGCGCGGTTAGATTTGGTTTTGGAACTATGTATTTATTATGAACATTTGTTCACATTCTGAACATGATTAAAAAACAAATAAGCACATGATATAGCAAGTGTTTTAGCTTTTTAAATTTAAAGTTGAGGCTAAAAAATCCATGCCTATATTTGCGAAAGGATTGGTGATTTAATAGATCTTTTTTGATAACAATGGGATTAAGAATAACTCTACGTCTATAATATACACTCGAATGAATGGTTAATCCTCCGTGAAATGCCTTAAAGATTTTATTCTAAATTACATCGTATTTGCCGAAAATATGTTTGCCCTTTTTGGCATTTTCATATGATTCATTTGTATTTGTTTATTATTTACGCTAAGTACCACAAACCTGACTCTTGTAATATGTAATATAAAGGCCCGCTGAATATACTACTGAATACATGAGTGTTAATGCAGATTGATACATAAAGTTTTGTTAAGTTTTTTCATGTCTGGGTTTCTTCAACTGCCTTCTTACTTAACTCAGTAAACAGCGGAAATAGCTCAAGAATACTAAATCATTCAACTGCAATCAATTTTCATGTCTTGTGATGTTGTTTATTGTAGTACGCTGGATTTATTTTCATTTTAATGCGGGTAATGTATTTCATGAATTTACGCTGTTATCAAATAAAGCATGATCACGGTCACCCAGTTCAGAAACATTCTTGAAAGCTTGATTGTATCCCTTGTTGCTAGCGTGAAAAATCAGCAGGGTAGGTAAATTTCCCATGAAACGCCGGCGCCACAGGCTGTTGTTCCCAGCGCAAGTAGGCCTTCGGCGATTTGTGACCAGATACTTCGGTGGAAACACAGAGAGAAGCACTCAATGTATTAAATTTCATTGTTGTACCTTTGACACTGTACCAAGTTTCTATTGTATCCGGGGTGATAAATCGCATCACCCTCCTGGCGATTTTCTATTTCGAATCAATCCTGAGCCATTACTTGATGTGATCTCAAGCACAAATCATGAAAGCGCTAAGATTAAAATTTCATGCTATCTCGCCGGAACTAAGCCCTAAATTATTCAGAATATAAAATGGTCTTGTTTAGCAGACACTTGGATGTATTCTATTTCACACTCAACTTTCCAGGCTCGGTCTGAAATCGAGTGAATTTGTTAGAATAAATAGTGAGAATTTTTGATTCCTCACATAGAAAACACCTGTGCTCATGAACATAGAAACGCAATTTGTTGGTCAAGACATATTTCTTCTGTTTTGGAAAATCTATACTTGTGCAAAGGTACGCATTTACACCGTATATCTTTAGCAGTTCATTATTAAAAAACGTTGCTTTCCATTTTAATCATATGGGCCATTCGTAGCCCGAGCTGTCGTGTTCTACTTCACAATTCAAGAATTTATGGTATAAATAGTACATATATATGGGACGCTAGGAAGACCGGCAGTTTTCGTAGTTAAAAAAATGTATTGTCTCGGTATGCTGGAAAAATATTAGTTTAGATAAATATCGTGTAAAGTCGCTTAATTAAGCTATATCGGCGGATTGTAGGTTGGAATTACTAAGCCTAAATATATCCAGTTTGTTCCTGAAAATCCATTCGCTGCAAGATTGTACAAAGTTTGACGGTAGGGAGTTCCATGAGAAACAAACGAGTGTCAAATGAAGATCTGACGGCAGTTCCGGTGAGAATGTGAAACATCCTACGCCAATTTGTGAGTGCGTGCGATATGGCTTGACAGGGGCCGAAATAAATGCATCCGAGAATGAATCTTTGATTTCAGTGTTTTTGGGTGTGAATTAAATCTAATCGAAACCGTCTGCGAGCCTGTGTATCCTCGCGAAGGAGGTGACGAAGATAGCCCACCGTTTCAGTTGCTCTGTGAAAAATCCTCTCGAGCATCTTGATGTCCTTTTGTAGCCACGGTGCCCAACCTTGCACTGAGTAATCAAACACTTGGTTAATACACGTATTTAGGAACACGGGCATTGTTTCAAGGGAAAATCGTCCAAAAATAAGTCAAAGTATAAATAGCATTCGGCTAACTCGCTAGTACATGGCTTCCCGTTGCACGCTGTTCTTCAAAATTCAAAATTCAAACGCTGAGGTCGTTTTCTTTTGTTGTTGATTCCAGTTGTTGAGTTCCAAGGTTGTAGGAGAATGGGAATGTTAGCAGATTAGAAAAGCTTCTATAAATTCTTCGTTTCTTGACAATTGTTTCCGCTCAACAGAGATAAGCAATTTTACGGTTCCTCTCCGCAATCTTTAAATAGCCATATGATAAAAGTATTTTGTAGATATATTTGATTCTTTTATATAAGCAATGTTAACAAAGCTATCGCCAAATGACATGGATTTGGATTATCTATATTTTCAAATAGGATATGTATAAAAAGCTTTGGTATTCATGGTAAAACCACAGGACTATAATACATTTAAAATATGTGAACATACATTAGTTGAACCTCAAAAGTGATGTTTTATAATGAGCCACTCATTTGGTGCATGTTGTTTTTTGTATCGGCATGGTCTATCAGAACTTCTTTACAACTGAGGATGCCAAGTTCACCTTCAAAACGAAATGGCCTCGACCATGTTTATCTTCAATTAAACCTGTCATTGTGACCTATATATATATATATATATTATGATTTCTTATATCCATATATACATATATATGTGTGTGTAAATATTTGGTTACAACGCAAAACATTTATTGAACATTGAAAATCAAGCATCCTAGCTTGTTTCCTTTACTATGATTCTCTAGTTTGTTAAAGTTTGTCGTGTTGATCCAACTTGCCCATCAGGCGATATTTGTCATGGAAACAATGTATCATTTACCTGGAAACCCCTTACTGCTATTATTTATCACGCAGTTTGAACAATTGAAGCCATTTCTTTTCGGTTGTCCTTCTTGCCGTTATGGTGTGTGAGATGTTCTTATTGTTATCCATACGCCACGACAGACCACGATTATTGATACGACAATCATGTCATGCATTGGTCTCTCTATTATACTCGAAAAATCTATTGTAGGTGATGTTGTTTTCTATCCATAGGGTCAATTACAAATTTCCCATGTTGCTGTTAAGGATTCAATTTCAGAAATAAACAATTGATCAGATATATCCAACACTTCCATACGATGTTTACTATGCACGTAAGCACAGAATGAATATATCATTTTTATTTCAATTCTCTCGGGTCGATTTAAATTCCACAAGAGAATCATGGCTAGGGTTTTGTGATAATGCATAATACGGCGTTGTGCAGAAAGATTTGATAAATGGAACATTCACGAGCTTGTGTATGCCAGCCTAGAGTAGGAAATTGCGAAGGCTTTCCCATGCACCTAGTATCCGACCCCACTTTGTTTTGTGGCAAGGAACAAAGATGTATGACGGTTTCCTGGTTTCTAATTCGAATCAAGCTAACATGTGGCATTGGGAAAATTCTCACGCCTCGTAGGGATCATTAAATCACATCTGCTATGAACAACGCGACGCTATAAGCTGAAATTTGTTGGAAAAAATCATTCGCTTATAGATAGGATATCAATAAAAACGCATGTTTGAGCTAAATATAAAAATCGGTGAGTAACGTTAAACATCTGTCGTAGCAGGATCAAATTACCTCGCGGTGGTAATGCATAAACGAAATTGTGATTAACTGGGACATTTCTCCCACTCGCACAACTCAAAACTGTAACCCAATCGTTCGGTTGGCGGGGGATAATTTTCGTTGATAATTTTGGAATAATTTAGCCAAGCTTTATCACGCGACCAAATGACGTAAAAGCTGGACAATAAGCAAAAACAGTATATTTTTAAACAAAGACTCTAAAGATATTATTATGTAGGAATCATAGAATGAACAACGCTGTTCGAAAAGTATTGCAACGGGATTGCTGATTGAACGCTTAACAATCAACAATGCATTGTTGTTCTCATTTCTTCCACACTCGTAATCCATAAAAGGCTTTAGAATATTCGCACTCATTGGGTGCAGATAGCGAGAATAAATTCAGTGACCTTTTGAAAAAGTGAAGGATTAACTTTCAAGATGATTCAAGGCAATTCGAGGTTTTTAATGGTCTAAAAAGTAACAAGCTTAACAACAACAATAGGATGGTAAAAATTGAAATGTACGAGTACAAACAAGAAATTAGATTAAGCAGTCTATCAGTGTTCGGAAACGAATAATGCACTAAAAATTCGTCTAATTTCGTTTTAAATTCATGCAAGCTAGTGGAGTGAGCAACGGTTGAAGGTAAAGTGTTCCAAGTAAAACAGACGTGGACAGAGTAAAAGCACCTTCTACAGTTCAGGCGGGAATGGGGTACCACCAGCACATATTCATGGGTCCGATAATTTATCGTATCCCTTTGCGTGAATAAATCCTACAAGGGATGTTTCGGGGTATGGAATGTTTTGTAAAGTAAAATAACGTCTCCTCTGATTCGTCGATAGGGAAAGTCTAACAGATTCAGTTGAACTATCCTTTCTTTATACGGCTTGTTTCGGATGCTGAGAACAAGTTTTGTTGAGCGGTGATAGATCGCTGCATAAGTTCAACATCCTTCTTGAACCACGGAGACCTTCGAAGTATGGTAGCCCTTTGTGTGATTATATTATCTAACACTAAATACTTCGTCCACATTTGGACTTCACTACCGGCCCGTTGGTGTTTTAACTTACAATGTGTCATTCAAATCAAAAATCCCGGCAATCTATTTGCGCTTGTATGCCGCTGCCTGATAGGGTTAGTACGACCGAACTGTTCTATCACATGTGCGGGATGTGTGTGACATAAATGCATACAACAAAGCATTTTTGTCCATGAAAACCGAAAATATTTATTAATTTCGTGTGTTGTTAACCCAAGCTCTACTATTCCACCAAGAGTGGAATAAGAGTATAAGAGTAGTTTCAAGAACAATCCATGATTAAAACCATATAGCTTTCGTTCATGTTCAATCTTTCATGTCGAATATGTGCGTGTGTAGCCATGTTTCAATTAATCTAACATTATACTTGAATGATTTGCAACGTAAAGTCATTTCGAGAATTTTGTATTCTGTGGAGCTCAAAAAACATTTAAAAACACCTGTTGCATAATGTGCTTGTTGATTTTGTATTTCTTACGTTTTCGTAATGATGGCGTAAAATATATTGAAGGAATTAGGGCCATGCGTTGCTCACATTCGTCAATCGGTCTTTGATCTGCTGATTCTGAAAGCGATTCACACTTTTCACATTAAGCCAAGGGTGGATTTCGGTTGAGAAACGGTGAAAAGATCTATGAATACGTAATTATATCTTGATATCCTAAAGTTAAGACAGACGATGAAATTTCATGTGACATGCCTGGAAAAGTTGGTTCATATTTCTCAATGGTGAATCTTTGTTAACATCGATGCCTTAACACAAGCAACGTAAACACAATGTGGTCAGAACTATAAGAAGGATGAACCCTAAAATGTAATACTCTGCGTGAAAATGATCATGGTTATACTGGTTCAACATAACATGGATGGCTGTAATTTACAATTAATCCATCGTTTATAGAATCGAGCTGTGCGCTGACAAGTGCGATAACATAACAGAGCATAAGATTTTCGCGATTCTGTAAGAGAAGGAGACCCATATGCGAATATATAGTGAGATTGTGTGGAAGCTAGAGGATTAGGATCGTAACACGAGTTGACATTTGTATATGTTGTGTATAATAAAGTTGAAATACAAGCTGTGAAAGCTTACGTAGTGTGAGTAAATATATCGCAGGCTTTGGACTAGAGTGCAAAATAATAACTTCGAGGTTGAGTGTTCAATTTTGAAGTGTTTCCGTTAGGCAGGAATGACAAAGACACCAGTTACTTGGTATTCCTAGTGGTTGTAGGAAAGTACGTTACATAGTTGTAAGCCCTGGCATAAATACTAAGTGATGTTGATGATAAATTGTACAAATGATTCAGATGTACAGCCAGAAAGTCAATAAAATGATTAAAATGTATAAATGTCCAATTTGAACCAGCAAAATCGATAGATTAGGAGTTAATTGGGAGCCGTGCGAAAACGAAACCCCATTTACATATATAATGATAAATTATGGATATCTGACATTATCATCGCATCTCCAAGTGATCCTTGTGTAAAAACAACTCTTCCCTAACCTCATCACGCGTTGCCCTATGCCTCACGAATGATTAGTGAAAATGAGTAGTTTGAATGGTATTTTAATGCAGAGACAACAAAGGAACATTGGTGTGTCGTGTAAAATCACAATCTATTTGATCGAACAGTTTTTACTGGATAAAAGTTATCCGAGGTCAGCTCTGTTACATAAGTCGTTCAATGTGGCCGCTAATGCAGTAATTTAGAAACGAATTGACAACGTCAGTCGGAACCGCATCACCACACAACGCATTGTTTGCGGCATCATTATGTTTACTGCAACACATCTGTCTTTAATATTATATTTTAGTTCAAGGCCACTTCTCGGCAAAGTATGAATTGAGCATCCCTTATAAACACAGGAATCCTTTTTCGCCCATAGAAACAAGTTTGAGGGATTACGTTCAGTCGGTTAAAAGTAGTCATTATTGCGCGTAAACATCTGGGGTTAAAAATATTAGGCTGAGTAGTGCTCATTGACCCTGATGTAATTATGCGCTTAAGCCTCGTTTTAATCGGCTTCCGCTGTGTTGCCGTGCCGATAAACTGAGCACACATCAAGTGCGTGCTCACTATCGATTCGGTCTAATTACGTAAGAACTCGGTTGCTGAGACGAGGAGTGATCTTTCGTTTGACCCGTAAACAGTCTGCTGAAACACCGGTTGCTAGGCGCAAATTTGAGGTCAACATGTCTGATGCATGTTTAATAATCGAATAAATAAACGCCAATATTAAGCATGAACACGCAGCGTGGAGGCGAATCAGCCTCTGAAGTGACCAAGAGAATGCTGTATTATTTTGGGTATAGTAACCGCGTATCTAATGTATTCTTGCTTCACTAACGTTGAATCTGAAACCAAAATTTTCGTCGCACATTGCGAATTAATCCATTGACTCCGAGAATACTTATCCATAGCATAAGGAAGAACCAGAACGAGAATGTATTGTGATGATCACATCCCCATCCCTTACGCACCACTACCGGTTTGAGGCTGTTTGCCATCGTCAGGTGGAAACAGTAAGATCAGGTTCAGCGAGCCTTGAAACAGTGGAAAA
>JACCGJ010013775.1:0-29275 GCA_013407085.1 Atriophallophorus winterbourni | reverse complement strand
TGAAATAGCTGACGAAGTATTCGCTTTATACAAAAACAGGTAAGCTTTAATCCGTCTATTAATTTTGGCAAGCTTTTAGATCCCACGGTTAACAGTCACACAAGAGGTATACGCGCATGGAATTTGCGTATTGCAAGTGAAAATGCATAATGCGTGTGATTAATGTATGTTTCTTAATGATCTGCCTTCAATTCAGCACTTTGTATAGAATAATCAAGTTACCGATTAGTGAATTTCAACTGCCGTGGGTTGCACAGTATATGGTAAGACGCAGGGATTCATTCATCAATACCGATATAGTTACTGAAGTAAAATAGCCGAAAACTCAGTTCGAAATCCCCAAACTTTCACTTGCACATACAAGTGATTCTATGAATAAGGCCATAATTCGAGAGAAAAAATGATACAAATTAAACCGCTTATAAATTGTATAGGTCTCGCCGAGTCACCCGATTTCGAAGGTCAGTCATCAGAAAGAATTGCCTAAATTGAGCTTTATTAGGATTGGGTCAAGGCAAGTTCTTTCGGAAAACAGCCACGTGACATTATCGATCAATGTTTTGAAAGATTTTCAGTGAATGTACGAGGTATGTTGCATTTCTGACTTTAATTTCATAATTATTGTGATGGACATTATGATGCTCTGTTTTATCATTTTGATTCTAGAAAACATGTCTACTAAAAGATAAAGATTTGGTTTCAATTAGTGCAATCATTATCTCAAACAAGAAAATTTTCTTCAGTAATACGCAATCGAATTTGGAAACTTTATAATCGCTATCGTGGAATCTTCATACCTTTTTGAAACGCCTATTTTCACCTATTCAATTTTATGTGATACAAACTTAGCGTAAATTGCTTGACAAGATAGAGTAGCAGTATTACCGATGATGTGTCTCTCAGCCAGCTTAGTAAACAAACGAGACTCATCAGAAGTTCAACAACACATAGGTAATAAAATAATATATCGACCTCATCAGCATATAAAAATAAACCAAAATCGAATTTTGATTTATATTGAAGTGTCCAGGGCAATAAGAGAGCGCGAACTACTCATTTTTCAACACAATTTCGGTTTAAGGATTTTGCTCGCCAACTCAGCTGCACTCAGGATCTTCCATCTAAGTTTTCGTTTCGCGGTGTAAGGAACCTTGCAAATCTTCAATCTGACGGAACCCACAAAGTGCAGCTAATGTATCGCATTCCACAGCAGCAGCCCTCATTCGTTAATACACAAAACGTAGTTTGCCTCCTGGAGTGTTAGCGGAGTTCAGCCTGGTTGACTGATTACTGTTTTGTTGGGTATGTTTAATCTCACTTATTCCAACGGAGAACATCCTTTGTATTATTCGTTCAAGCTAACTGGTCAAGAAGTTACTAAAGTCTGAAGAGCTTGAGCTCTCTTGAAAGTTGTCACTAAATTTGCTTGTTAAAGCTATGTGGCAGTTTAGTATTCGGTGCATGCAACCGGTGTCATGCTGTCTCTGATGATGATGATAAGAACATTTTCAGATCAAAGTTCAAAATCTCCACAGTTATCGTTGAGAGTTCTATCATGCTGACAATTATTCACATTATTAATCGATATCAACACTAATCCGGTTATCATTATTATGGTCATTGATAATTCGGTTTATTTCGAACAATACAAAGCCATTTTCTTGTTCGGGATTCTTTTCAATATCCTAAAAGTACCGTGATTGATTGTTAGCCATATGGACAGATTCGATTCTTCTGAACTCATGAACAACCAGTTAAAATCAAATAAATGAATCAATCTACATTATATGTAATATGTAATATGTTGCATAAATGTGCAATATATCAGCAATGGGAGTTGATGACGAGCTTTCAAATGTTGTGAAGAACACTACCCTCGGGCATAACAATGGGAAGTAGGCGCCAAAACTTCCAACAAGGGCAATCGCAAACCTAGTATTAATTTGGGTTTGGAACGGATTGCATAAAAATGGTTTGAGCGACAACATCGAGGTCGACCAAATATGAAGCCCAAAGTGGTTGGGAGTGGAACTGAATTGGCTAGTGCGAAATCTTTCGACCAATCAGCTCAAAGTAAAAATCGATATAAACATGCTGCGGACAGAGTAGTGGTGAAGTCAGTTGCCTACATAGGGTGGGTTTGTGAGGTTTGATTCGTTGTCATGTGCATAATAAGCTTGTTTTACCAATTAATGTTCTCTTGTAAAGTGAGGTTCGTGGTTGAACGTGAATAACTTTGGACGTGTTGACCTCATGAATGAATTACACGCAGAGGGTGGCGTGATGACTGTTGAATTGTGTATGCTGAAGCCGATGCAGACAGCGTCATAGACATTATACCAAGGAACCCGATTTGACTATCCGCCTCTTAAAATATGATCCAAAATTTATTAAATGAATTGTTTATGGAAATGAGCACTGGGGTCAAATTTTCGTTGTAAAAATTGATACGAATTACTGTCGGAAGTCAACTCATTTTTAAAATTGATTCCAAATTTCAGCATTCTGGCAATGATTGTGTTGAGTGGAATGCTGTTGCTGATATTCACAGTTACTGCATCTGCGAACCAAACCAGCATCCAAATAGAATCCAAATCGAATGAGACAATTGTTTACGACTGCTCGGCTTACTTTCCGAATTTGGATTCTGAATACGCGAAATATAAGCTAAATCAAGTAACGCACCCGTTGTTTATAATTTGTTTCCGTTTGGTATAGTATAACAAATTATCCTTACTTCGAATGTAAGCCAGTTTTATTGTTCTCTTTGCTCTGGACTTTTAAGTTTTCAGCACCGAGATTAGAAATCTCTTATTGACATAGAACACTATGGTTTTACTTATTGTCACTGGTAAGTACGAAAGTTGCTTCTACAAATGTTGAAGCTTTTGCATATAAACAATTAACTCTCCTTTGCGCGTTAGTCAGAACTGATACTCAGTTGATCCTCATTCTTGCACCAAAGCATAAATTGTTCGATTGGATTTATGGAATCCCAATTGAGATGAGAAGTAGATTATGTGCAAAATAATGTATTGCTCACATCTCTAGTAGTTGCACTCCTCAAGTGGTGTATGACTTGCAGTTAGACTAAGATGTCGTTTATTTAGACATTTAAATATTAAAGTTTTCAATTGAGGCCACTGTTAAATATCTATGGTAGAACAAATCACACAATTAAAACACAAATTCGAAGAGCGATTTCTGATCAAATGCATAGACGCATAGGAAAGTCTTTGAATTACTCTTCCATTATGTAGTTTAACTTCGTGATTTGTTGTGCGAACCATATTCAATCGTGTCTCTGGATTGCAAATACGTTTATCACATTACCTCAGTCTGCGGCATTTGAAACCAAATCTAACTGCTACCACCTGATGAGTGCAAACATTTAAAAACCGGTTGTGAGCACCACAATGAATTGGTGATTCTGAGCGTCTTGAGCACTTTACCAGAAATCATTTTGTGATTCTTTGTCAGAACATGCTGGTTCGTTGTAGGAATCCTATTTAATACATGTTTGTCTGTTTGTTCTATTTGGGGCACACACCAACCGCAACATGATAGCATGTCGATCGAGAATAAACTTACTTTTCTTTCGACATAGCTTCTCCATTCTTGTCATGTAATGTTCTCTATATGATTGATGGTACTCAGAAGGTAGTGGTTATTTTCTTTTCTAAATTCGAATAAACTTGTGTTGAGTATTGTTCAGCAGTTATTGTGTCCGAACTGTCGTCACGTTAATTCGGGCTAAATGTGTTTACTTCGACCGTGAAGGAGGCACCCTTGAATTGAGAAATCTTTATATAATAGGCTGCTTATATGCGTGGTGTTACACTGCGTCTTCCGAGTTACTGAAAATGCAAGTGCGTCGTTCGAAAGACGATGTTGCTTGATGCTAATAACTCTTCGATCCCCAAGGACAAACAAGGGTCGAGGATATTTTGCAGCTAGTGTGGTTTAGTGACTTACGGTTATAACAGGAAAGATAGTAAGGTTGTCGATGCCCTAATATCACCGAGGACTGTATTGCGATAGTTGTAATGCTTGTACAGCCACACGGTAAGTGCCGTTCAATCCAGTTGTGCTAAGTACATTTTGCTTACGAATATATCAATAAATTTAAAGTTTAAAGTCACTGGATAATAGTGGTCGTACAGCGAACCATGAAGATAAAACACATAATCACATAGTGATTTCCGGTCAAGCGCTCGGGGCGCTGATGGATATTTCCAAGGTAGTTTTGATTACTATCCCTGTTATTTTCTGTGGTTTTATCAAACGGTCATTCTTTAGAAGAAGATCATTTTTATTCAAAGAATGCGGACCCTGATCGTACTGTCACTACTTGTTGAGTGTAAACAGCAAGAAAACTTTCGTCGGGCTGTGATATGAATGTAGGCAAATGCGCATCTTCCGTTTCTATGCATTTTCACAGCAAGCTTTCTCATAATGCGTGGTGTGAAAAACTAAAAAAACGAAAGATTACACTAAAATTTGATTAAGCATCGCCTAGTTTATTTGGCAGAAACGAACTGTGACCACAATCAAATTAGTTATTGTTTAGATAAGGAAATTCAAAGGATACAATTATGTCAATTTAATTAATTTCAATTTGTTTCCAGATAACGCTATGGGTTTCCACACTTTTTGTATCTTAAAGTCAAAATATTTTACTGAACATCATTTGCGAATTTCGAATATTATTATAGCAATATGCGGCTGTTAGTTTCAGATATGACTGACAGTGAAATAATTTGACCTTAAATCACAACAATTTGCCAAGTATATTTGTTCAACGAAAGTATTTTTACGAACAACGTGAAGAAATTCAAAAGCTTCCTCTTTTTTATCAGCTCATGTTGGAAAATTGTCCTGGAAATGTAGGAATAATGATCATAAATATAAAGTGAGTGAACCTATACAAAACTTGACTTCTATTTGGTTTGACCAACAATGTTCGGATGATTTATATTCTGATTAAAAAGCTCAAGATTATGTAGACTAGCCCATATTGATATTCCGCTTTCAGGCGGTCATCAGCTTCAGATACGTGAATGCTTCATATTCAAGTTCGCATCGAATTGGCGTTTGATGCACAAGATGGAACAATGGTTTACAATATGTATAAATACGACAATTCGTATTAGAGGAACAAATTGATTTTAAATCTAATTCCATCAACATCAGCGTTCGTGATATTAGACTTTGTATCCTATTGATAAATAGGGTTCTTACGCCAAACCACTTTGTTCGAATACTAAATTGCAATACGATTTTTAGTCGAGCACTTATGAATCTGATTAACAAGCACGTACAAACCAAAGCTATTTTGCTGTTTGCATTCATCAGATGTCTCACTGAAATTTATCTTGCTTTCTCCATCTGATGAAGAAGAAGGAGAAGAAGAAGAAGAAAACTTTATTCGTTAAAACGAATTTTCAGTTAATCAAAATAGTTTAAACACCGAATTTCAATACGAATAAGAGGGACGTCAAACTTTGATGGGAAAAAAATTGAATTGCCAGTCACATTCAAAAAATCAAAAAAGTTTCGGTATGTCTGACAGGCATGAGAGTTTTCTTTGACGAATTTTTTTTTCTGCCGGGCGCAGTTAAAGTGTAAATTCCCCATCCTTCAAAATAAAAATATTTTGCAGCATTTAAAGCGTGCGGGGCATCAAACGTCCTTCGTTTACATGTTCGCGACATGTTAAAACGTTTCAAAAACAAAAGGTTCCGTGTTGACTGAAAAAATAAAAACGCATGAAAACATTAATTTTGAGCACGGCCGATTCAAAGGCCCCGCTCCAAAACATACTGTCAGAAATCGATTACGGTGTGTAAGTGCGGGGGAATTGAACAACCCTATACATTGAATTGTTTTACCTGTATCGTAAATTCAATTCAATTTGATGGTCTAAAAAGCATATAGCTTGACAAAAAACACAGAATAATATGAGAATTACGAATAACATGGGGAGACAAACGGGATTTGTTTGCTTACTGAGCAGTTCAGGAATCAAGTAAAAATCCATTGGACAGAAACTGGTTTCAAAGTTCAAAGCTTTTATAGTGTAAAATATATAGGTTCAACGTTTGGATTGGTCAACATGAAATTGTCCAAATTCGATTCGAATATATCCAAGTTGGGTGAATGTGCAACATTACAAGGTAGGTAGTTCCAGGTGAAGCATGCACGTACAGAATAAAAGTACCTTCGACAGTTTAATCTCGAGTCGAGAATATGTACTGTATATTCGTGAATCCGGCTGGTTCTGGATGGTAGTCGCGTTAATAGTTGATTTAGGGGATGGTTGGGGGTATGCAGTATATTGAACATAAGTATAAAATCACCTCTAAGACGGCGGTAGTGAAAGTCGAATAGATTGAGACTTGCAATACGATCTTCGTATTGTTTGTGCTTCAAACCGCGTACGAGCTTGGTGGTCCGATGATATATTCTTTGCATGAGGCTGATGTCTTTTGCAGCCAGGATGACCAAGCCTGAACCGCATACTCCATGGTTGGCCTCAAGTACGTATTAATTATTCGATGAACGGTTTGCTTATTGAAACTCCCGAACACGCGTAGAGGCAATAGAGGCATGAATGTAACACTTAATATAAACAAAGAGTAATTGATACATTTAAAGTAGACCCAAAGTTGAACTAAAGTACAGTTGACTAGTTCTCTTCATGGAATCGTGTTATGTGATCGATTTCCAAGACAACAAAATGGAACTTATATTCGAAATTTAGTGTCGTAATCTGTGGTTATCAATGAGTCGGATCGATGTCAATCATGTATGTACATTTCAAGCATACGACGATCTCATGCGTCACACAGATTCACATAAATTCCGACTCGACATTAACGATCTCTACCACAGAGATTACAGGTATAATCAGTAATCTATCAAAGAGTGGCACTTTCGCACTATGGTTGCCATATTTATTCAGCTTTAAAAATCCGTCCCTGTTTGTCTTTAGCTCGACAAATATATTTCAAGATGGTGGTCAAGTGCATGTTATTACAAATTCGTAGTGTCATTTTTTATAACGTCTCTGTGCCGTATATGCAGCCAGATCAAATTGTGACTTCTAGATTTCAATTTCTCATATCACTTACTCACTCACTCAGTCTTCTCCGTGCCGGGTGGCACATGAGGCGAAGACAACTTCACGCCAGTGGTTCCGGTCTGCCGCTGCTTCCGTTGCCGTCTGCACCGTGAATCCTTGTGCATGTAGTTCGCGTTCCAACGTTCTGCGCTAAGTTTCCTTGGGCCGTCCCCTTTTTCGTTTACCTTGCGGACGCCAGTAAATGGCTACCTTCGAATGCGAACTGGGATCCATCCTGCAGACATGACCGAAACAACTCCACCGTCGTCTTTTGACTACAATAGATACCACCCCCAGACCAGTTTTTCGTAGGAGCTCTTCATTCGAAATGGTGTGTGGCCAAAAAATCCGTAGAATCCCTCTCAGGCACTTAGTTTGAAACACGTTCATTCTGCGCTCAATGGCAGCGGTCGTCTTCCAGCATTCCGATGCACACAGCAACACACTCAGAACGTTGCTCTTGAAGAGTCTGATCTTCGTGTTAATGCTGAGAGCGGAGGATTTCCAAATGGAATTCAGCATGCAGAATGTTTGGTTCGCCTCATATAGAAGCCTAAAATATAGTAAACGGTAAATACGTTGTTATCCACCATACGAGTGCAAATTTAATTTAGAAAAAATGATATGCTCCAACTGATGTTGATCAATACGCGAATTATTGAAAATCTTTATGAAGCTTTATTGTCTAACATCTAAGCTAAGGCATTGTTGCTGGATAATCGATTTCACTGCATTCCGCTGGAAATGTTTGCAGTGTTTCAGCTTTCAAATAGACGCATCCAATCCTTTTAGTAGGTCACCACTTACTACGGCTAAATAATTCAATTCCAACAAAGGTACCGAAATATAACATTTCAAATGCTGCATAGACACTCATTGTTCTTTTTTTAAAACAGCCATTACCAAGATCGATGCACAGTGGCCTACCATTATTTACCCAACAAGGACGTCGTCATGCGAGATCCGAGATGCCGCAAATCCGTAACCGAGTTCATGAAGTACATGCCAGAACTCGTGTTTGGCACAGCATGGGGTAAGATGAGGAATTCCCGTGGACTAATTTCCACGGTTGCCAATGTTTAAACTTTGAGTCCACCGATGGATAATGTTTTCAAGGCCAAACTGTTTAATCACATGTGCCCACACACATGAGAATGGGGTTATACCCATTTGCTTGAAAGAAAAGTCTATATTTGCATACATTTACATCGCAAGCTCCCATGACATGATCGCACTGTCCCTTATTTGGTGAGAGCAATCAGTGCGAACTCATTCGTGGGATTTGTTGGAATATGGATTTTCGTTACTAAGAATCACATTTTCATTGACAACAATATGTTACAATATATCACAAATGAATCGTTTCAAAGGGCTGATAAACTAAATATTATATGGACGGGATAGTGTAGAATAGAGTGATTGTGATTAATAAGAACGATCAGAACACGCAGACAAATATGCAGCTTCAAATTCTCGATTGAAAATCTGAATAGATCAAGTTCCTTGTACCAGTGAGAAGGTCTCAACCGAGTCAATAACTTTCCAACGTGGCGAGCTTTCCTCACCACTGAATTTGTTGAATCAAACATTCGAACAAAATCCACCCAACTTGACGCAGATCTTCTATGCATTCTAATGTCAGGTTGTTTTATATTTTGGACGCTAGTCCGCAAGCGGGATCACCTAGAGTACGAAACTTTATCTATATTTAAACAATTTTAAAATAAACTGCTATAACCGATTGCACACAATTTTATTTCCATTAGGAATACATGATTGATTCCTGACATATTTCAATCAATTGCTAAACTAGCTTCTCTTAGGCACTGTGACTACAAAGGACATGTATTGCCGGGTTATAAAAATTAATTGTATTACATCATTGTATTATCAGATGTTTTTCCTGCGTGCAGAATCTCGATCGTATGCATGTTTAATTCGTATTCCATTTGTTTAATCACCGTGGGTTCGTGCTCTCTCGTTTGCAGACTCCTACACTTCTTACGTCGCTTCCTTTCCTGTCTAATTAAAACTTTAGCGTGCATAGGTGTATGGACATGACGCATATGATACGTGTTACCGGTGAAATTCTGTCCAGAAAGATGATTCTAGTTATGGCGCCCAGTATGGGAGATTATTGGGAACTTAGTATTCTGTTACGAATCGGAACAACATTATTGGGTTAAAACATTTGCAGTATTCATTTGCGTATCTTTTTTCATGTTTATTGAGTTGGAGATAAGCACTGGCGTTACGAGCCACATCCACCTATCTAGAATTTCGGTTTTGAAAGTGTTGTAATCAAGACGATGCATTTAAGTCACAAGCGTGTGAGTGGTCCGCAGTGTTCTCTACATCGGTCTACTGTCTTTTACGCCTTTTAACACCTTCTTCTTGATATCGTGAAAATGAAGAATAGATAGGCAATATATTTGGCAACAATGTTGTCACAGAAGTTGCCTGAACGATGTTAAGTGCAACTTTGAATTGCCTAGCGGTACTTCAGTTCTAATATCACCTCGAGGTTAAGGTTTTTAAAACGAACATTAAATCCTACGAACCTACAGCCCAGTCGGTCGTATAATGTAAAATTTGGTATATATTATATATATATATAATATATACCAATAACCGTCACTAATCTTCGATACGTAATTGAATTCATACACCACTTGAAAGAATGTGGAACACGTCCCAATAAAGGAAAATATATGGCGGCTACACAGCCAAGAAATTGAAAAAGGTCAAAGCCTTTCAATACTCGCTTAATCGACTCAAATCTTCTGCTTTAATATTTGTTTGAATGCCTGAATTTCGGTGTCAAGTGTATCACTGTGCAAAGTATTTCAGGTTGAGTTTGGTTATCTGCTCTTGTAATAGCAAATTTTTATCACACAATACTAAAATTGTTGCACGAAAATCAACATTCTCGAGTAATTTTGAATGTTATCTACAGCCAATTAGCTCAGCTTGGATAAAAATTTATTCAACGATGGGACATTTGAATTGATTTGATGAAAAGTAATCGGTATGTATGCCGTTATCGAGTATGGCTATCATAAAAAAATCAGTTTATATCATGGCCTCCGCCTTAATAAAGCAGCTTTAGATTGATATGCGGAAGTCAATTTAAGCCAGGACTTTCTTTAATTTGATACTCTCTGCCTGATGAATATTTTGTGTGAGGAACGAAACGTTATCTAATAATCTGTATTTGACGAATCATTACGAATTTTTCTCTCTTACGAATCTCAAATTTTTCCATAGAAACTTTCTGGATTAATGATGTTGATATATCGAGCTGTTGATTCGGAGCCTTACCATACCAATTTACAATCCACTCGGAATCCATGCGAGATGTTGCATTCTTAGATGTTAAGTGTGATACAAAAAGTAGCCCAGTGACGGCATTTCAAAAATTTCATAGATTGAAAGTCACGTCTTGTCACTAATGCTGTTGGTAACCTTTATTATTTATGACGCATGTCGATTAACACATCGTCATCTCCGATTTGATTTGATTTTGGTTTTCAAATCTCTCTTTACAATGCTTACTTAAGCTATGGGGCTCTCATAAGACAAGAACTGGCACATGGACTCTAACTCTCCCTTACTCGCGACTCAATTGTTTAATTTGGAACAATCGACCAGATTACATTGTAAACTCTCAAAATCTACACACGTTTTAAAGATATATTGACGCGTTTCGGCCCTTAACCCATGTGTGGAAGAAAACTATACATCCTGACCCATGGATCTACATGTGTCACTCCATTGAGCTAACGAAAACCATTTCTGCCACTTGGATTTATGAATGAACTTCTTAAACAATTTAGTAAGCAAACGAATTTCACTTTTGCTTGTTATATTATTATTAGTTCCCATATTATTCTGTGGTATTTTGTGCAACTTTATGCATTTTAGCCCATCAAATTTGAATTGAATTGAATAAAGCGGAATTTGATTAACATTGGTATTAAAAATACCCATCTCCCTTCGTTGAAATAAATCTTTGGATTTAAGGATGCTTTCAAAATCACAGCGTTGCCTCTTTGTTACGGCTTCTTACTTTCGTATCTATGACGCTATCATTGTTTGAAAGGCTAATTGTGTAATCTGTATCTACCAGGTTTTTTACCCGTAATTTCCATACTTGCTCAGAAAGTTTGTTCAAACACCACAACTCTTTTGCATGCATATTCGTCACAAACACCTACAATTTTACTGTCTGTTTGCCATTGATAACTGCTATCTTATTTTGTCTCTTAACAAAGTCGTTCTCTCCTTCAGCCTGCTTACAGCTATTTTTGTATTTCTAAGCCTGATTCTCAATATTTCATCTTTTGCTATTCTGAACTAATCAGATCTTTCAACAATATATTGATAGCACACACCAGAACTAATTTGGTGCTGTTTGCACCCAAGTAGTTCGTGTCAGCCTTATCCAAAGTTGGCATTCAAGTTCACACTTTGTTTACTGTTTTTCAACTGTTTGAACGTATGCGGATCTAGATCGTTTTGTTCTTATCTGATGAATGCCAGCAGCACGAAACCAGTTGTGGGGTGTTTATGTTGAACATGCATGCAAATTTTATTCATATCCATTGCTAAAACCCATCATTACATTTTGTACGTACATGTGATTGACGATTTTTGTCACGAAAGCATTATTCAACACCTTAGACGTTTGTTTTAATTAAGTGTGGACATTTTTCTCTATTGTCTCTACAGGATGTCGTGCGGTAACCATACCACACGACATCAATTCTTACTACTCGGTCTACCTTGATCTCCCGGAATTATCCGTGACAGAATTGGAAGCTTCTACAACTGTGCTTTGTACTTGTCCTTTGATTGAATTGCAGGAACCAACGAAAGTCAAATGGTAAGTGCAAGATTCTCTAACAAAATGGCAAAGCACAAACAAGCGTAAATTTTCAATTGCACACACGATAAAGCAACAGCTTGTAGACACGTTTAGAATCGATTTTTACTCACATCTGGTTTTAAAATTACGTAGTTGCTTATACAATATTAGTCATACCTTCGAGAGGGAAATCCGTTTTTGTACGGACCAGACACTATAATGTGTGCCTAGAAAATAGTATCTTGGTTATTCAAGATCAAAACTTGACCCTGTCTGATGTTACAATGCATACATACATCTGTACATAACACCCAGCTCTATTGAGGTCTCTCGTAGTAGGGCAATTTGCTGTTGGATTAGTTCGTCAATTTAAAATATTGATTGTCCAGAAAAGCACCAATTCTTAAAGTGATTTCTAGAATTTTATTCACATCTCAATATACATATATTTGTTTTCACATTATTTAGAAACACACTCAAAAAGTTAAAATGACTTAGGTTAAGGAAAATGTAGTTTATCTGATTAAGAAACAATCTTGATAGTAAAACTATAAAATTTGTTTTGCACGAGTATATGTTCTAAATGTGTGTTTGATTAACTTCTATTTTAGCGAGTGGGGGCTAAGAATGCGGACCATTTTAACCCGTTGGTTATACAGAGTGAAATTCTTTATTTGAAAAGATATAGACAATCACTTGTTAAGTAATTCAAATAGAATACACTCACGTTTCATTGCGTTGTCCGATGAGCTCGTACACTGCATTTTGCACTTCATTCAAAAATATTGAGGATCTCTTCTTAGAAAAATGTGCGTTATATTTGATTTTGCTTCAAGATATTTTCTGATATCTGTACACAATGAAACTAATAATTTATTCTCAGTTCTTATAATTCAACCGATGCTACTGACGTTATATTTGTTTAGTTAACCAAGCACATTTCAGCTGGGTGTTTTCGGTTTAAATTCCCGATTATTTGTGATCATTTGTTTAATCATACTTCACCATCACACACAATTATTAAAAAGAAGTATAAATTGTTTTTTTGACTCCTAGCATTTCATAACTGTTATGGAAATCTTAGCAGCATAACAGAATTGCGCTAGCAAACTCAAGTTATGCACTGGTTTCACGGATTACAGGGTCCTGTTGAGAGAAGACGCTTCAGTTGTGTCCTGCTTTCAAACAATCCTAATTTAATTTGAGCAGCAACATTCTAGTTGTCTTTTTTCTCATTGAAGCGGTTGACGGAAGATTCTTTCTAATAACCCAGCAATATCGTCCAGGATTACGTCAAAAACAAACCATGGCTTGTTATTGGGATAGAATTAAACCCGAAACATTGCGAGGCTGCAAAATTTCAACAAAATCGTTCATCAATTCAGATCAGCGTTATCCAACACAATCGCAACAAAGGAGTGGTTTCGCCACAACACTATATTTGTGACTAATCTACAGACCATAAAATATCTTGTCATCTTTCACAATTTATCGAACAGTTTATTCACTGAGGTACACAGATTATCTGAAATCTCGGTTGTTGTTCGTCTATCATTCAAGTTGAGTGAAAGAATGAATGCACTGTTCCTTAAGGTTGCCAGCAAGAGTACACTTCGCAGAATACACAGTGCTTTAAAAGAGTAAACCTAATCAATACTCATTTTTAAGTGTTCCACAAAAGGACATACACACCTATAGAATAAATAAATGAGAAGTTTTAATAAGACCCGAATTCGAGACCATCAAGTGTAAGAAAGATCACCATTCAGATCGATTAATAGACTGTTTGCATTTTGTGAGCCGTGTGTATACATGCGTTAAATCACAAAAAGCCACACAACAATAAACTGAACGTGTGTAAAATAGCGCTATTACCTAAGCAGGCCGGATAGTTGTAGTGACATCATCGGGTGATTAATTTGTTTTGAATTTTATATACAATGTGCCATCCATTATGTGGAAGCCTTTTGAATGAGCTACTTATTTTGTTAGCCTATCAAGACTAAAACCACTGATTCATGAAATTCAACTATATTCAACATTTGCTCTTCCCAGCGTGATGACCCAGTTTGGTGGATACGAATGGTCACCGTTCTCGCTAGATTTCTGCCATGCTCTGGAGCTAGACGAACCGTCTTTTAGTTTGATCAATGAAGCGGCGCAAAGTGAGTAGTATGCACATCACTTTCCTCTATGATACCCAGAATGCTGAGTGGATTACTATGTATAAAGTTCTGATATAACTGATATGTCTGTCAAAAGATAATATAATATGGTTTGTCTAGAGCATGCTGGTTTATTAACAAAACAGATTACACCGGGAGCCTAAAGCAATGGTCAACAAAATCCATGTTCATCGGTTCACAACCCTGCATTACCTTGATATAGTGGCACAGCTGTCCCATGCACATCGAAGCAATTAGTGGATAACAGAATCGGTTTGTACAGTTTACTAGTTTCATCACTAATTCTGTGGTGATCAAATCTACACATTGAATTTGCTTTGCTAAAATCAGCACGAATCGTCTTCCGGGTTCATTTCCTGCCATCCAAATATATTTCGGCTACGTACATTGAGGCCAGTTCTCGTGTGTTTCAGCTGTAGATATTGGTGTTTCATTTATCTTAAATAATTACAAATAACATGAAAGAGGTTAGCATGCTATTAGACTTTAAAATATCCGACAGATATCGACTAAGATTCACAAGTTTCTGTCTAAATAATACGCACGCAACCTAATAGGTCAACTTTTTTGCTTTGCTGACAAGATTCATGTATTCTGAAATCAATAGTGGTGATCCAGTTTTCTATGGGCCTCATTGCGGGTAGATGGATCAATTGATCTGAGGTGTGTGCAATTAGTGAACAAGCCCTCTCGACTTTGGGCGACCTAAACGCGGGGGTTATGCTATCTTATTCTGAATATTAGTCCGGTAAGGACGCATGTGGAACAATCCTGTCGCTTGTATGGACATCCATATCAAAACCCGCCAACCAAGGGAAGCTAAGCAGTAGGTGTATGTAGTTTGTTTCGATTAATTTTCTTTTTACATTTGGAATTACGTAGGTAGCGAGCTGGAATCAAACACGACGGGTGTGTACTCAAATAGTTTGTAATACGAGATCGAGACACTGTTGGTGGAATCACCCTAGTCATCTTGGTTTTCAATTCACTTATCACAGTAAAACTCCAGTTAATCTTTGTCTCGAATAATAAGGTTATATTGAAAATTTAAATTCGGCACCACTAAAGCAATAACAAAGAATAGACATAACAGTTCATTTGCATACATCTCCATCACACACAAAATATAGACTTGTTGCGCCGAAATGCAATATCAAAGATTTATCATTGCTTTTGCCTAGGTAGGATCAACAAGAAAACATTGCTAGCTTTTAATAGTTTTGCTTGACAATTTGTAATAAAATGATAGTTTCTTTTATTGGACCCCCGTTGTGTATTTTCTCATCAATATCTGGTGGCTTAGCGATTCCGCAATACGATACACATAATGAGTAGCAAACCATCATAAATTTTGGGTTGAGCTGTTATATCTGAATAGAAAAAGAATTCTTTTAAACTAGTGCAAGAATCCGTATGCATCGGGAAGTAATTTTTTTCATGAGGATGTCCGTAAGGCTTTGAAATTTTTTTGATACATTAGTAGATGGTTCCCTGTTCAAATTTCTGACGAAAAACCTAAAGTCGAATTACTGAATTCATAATAACGAATGTGTACCCCCCCGTATCACCAAAAGGTTTTTACACGTGTTGTGAACTTAGGTGCGAAAAACGTGGAGAGCAAAACGAGGGCCGTTACTGGAGAGTGTTAATTGCGTGGAAAATATGGCCATCCAGAAAGATTATTACATTAACTCACGATGAATGATGCCGGCGACAGAACGAAGTTTGCTAACGTCTCCACAAGCTTCCGGGTCGTCATGGGATAAAAGCTTTGTACGAAAGCATGAACCGCTCCAATCCACTTAAGTAAACTTAACATCATCGCTGTGAATGTTGGGATTGCATTTGTGGTAAAGGTGCAACTTTGCAATTCATGTTTGACTCACTCCACACTGGGAATCGAATCAAAGCAAGTAAAACACACGAGGTATCAACAAGCATATCACCGACACGTTAAATAAAAAGGGTTACATAATTGGATCTCATTGAACAGTATCCGATTGTGCTGACGTTTAACGGATTGCTGAACGACAGATTTCAATAGTTCTGCAGCGTTATACTTTCACTAGATTGAATATTGACGATATTCGTGTGAGCGGATTATTTGGCACACTCACGATCTATGATTGCTACATGAGAAGAACTCACATTTTGAACAAATGGATTGTATACTTTTCTTTGAAAGGCGTCAGTTTTGTACGCTCATCTTCTGAGCTACCGATTTAGTGAAATAAACGTTTATATTATGTATCTCATTGTTTGATGTTTACCTCTGAAATCACGTGAGAGACAAATTGCTTGACAGAAATTAAATGCATGCGAGCTGAGATAATTTCCTGTATAGCAAAACTAGACAGATAATTTTTCACTGTGAACCTCGTAACACAGCAATTCCGATTGCAGATCTAAGCGCACGCCGTTACAATCGTAATAGCAGATACTACACGATTGCACTAAGTTTTGTTGTTTATAGGATACCTTTACCATAATTTTGGCTTCAACAATTAACCGAATTTAATAGAATACTTTGAATTTACAAATGCTGGTCAGACGTATGAGTTAAGTATCTCAAATTGTTCTAATTACATAAGCTCATTTACCTCTCTTCCATTCGCAGGTGAATTGAGCTGCCGCCTTCCAATGTTTGTGATCTACGGTTATGCAAAAGTCGCTAAGAGCTTGAGTCCATCCAAATTGGCTTCACTTCTTGACCACTTTGAGCACTATTGCAAACAATTCACGTTCAACGATTTTGAGATCGCCTACGTGGACTTTTACAATATGTTGGATCTTTTTGCGTACAAGCTAGGACTTTCACGAAACGAAAAGTATTTGAATCACAGGTGGGTTAATAAGTGAATTTGAACACTGCATTTTAGTTCTCCCATCACCCACACTAACAGCCCACAACCAGTTATTTGTCACCACCAGGTGGAGACAGTGAAAATAAGATTATATAAAATGGATCCAATCCATTGTCAGATTTGTACCACCAGCGAAAGTTTTTGTCCTTTTGTGAACAAATTGTGCTTCAACCCAACACAAGAACAGTAAGTGCCGAAAGACCCACGATGACAATGGTTAACGAGTATCAATTTAGGTTTCGTAGGTATTGTATTATTACATTTTGAGAAACAACATATTCGGAAAAATCAGAAGAGGGCAAACGTCAGCCACAATTAAACGATATGGAATTTCCGACTCTCGGTCAAACGAGCCCTATTTTGTGAGTGCTTGAATCGTATTGAATAGCACAAAACCAATTGACGCATCAGATTGAAGTGACGATCGAGACAGACACGCTTTGGTACAGTGCTGTGGTTACTTAATTGTCCATATTCCGGTGCCTATAAGAGAGGCTTGTGTTAAGTTCTTTGTCGTTGGTGTAATTAATGCGTTTGACCGATTGGCTTATACTTGTGTTGTGGCATTCGTGGTCGAACGCGATTAGCGTTGGAATGGTTGGTCTCGGGGATGAATCGGGTGCCATGTTCAAGCGGCTGTGAACCGCAGAGGTTAACGTGGTTATTATTAAACTGATGAACAGGAAATGTTGTGATAAGTGGCCAGATGTTCGTTAACTAACACTCATTGACTCGAAATGACCTAACGCAATCTTCCCCGGCTTCGCCTCCACCCGTTACAATTCGTATGTGTCAAAATGTATTGGCTTTAACAAATTATTCACACTTGCATGCTTTTCCATCACACACCACTGCTGGTATTGTGGACCTTGATCTCATCGGGTAGGGATAGTACGACCAAGAACATGTTTGTCTGAAAACTCCGTAAATAAAGATAATGAATGGATTAACGGAAAGCTGAAAGCACCGTCAACTGTCCGAATGTTCATCGATAAACCAGGATATTGCTTAGCATATTCCAAAGGATATTTGGAATATACTTGTCACTAGTAACATTGCCTGGGAAAATGAACGTCAACGGTGGATTATGCGGGCTCCTTGGCTGTGAAAAGATTTTTCATCGTTCTATAAAATTTATCAAAGTGCGAGTGATGAGTTTTAGTAATTTTCTGTACACTGTAAGATTGATACGTATGTGTCAGCGTGACTTTACCCGAAGGAAAATACGGTGCGATATTATTCTTAAATATAAAATTGTGTTTATAAATGGACACCACATTCTCTGCATCTCAAGTTTACACAATCATTTCGGACAGCAATTTTGCCGTGTGCGTTATCTTTTTAGAGACTTACTTACCGCAACATGTGATGGTAACTTTTAAATCGAAATTGAGTCTGTTTATGAAGATAAACTTTATCTGTGAGTCGTATATTTGGTGTACTCCTAATATATTATTATTGAGCACATACATGCCGTTTTTTGAAGTAACTCATAGAACCCTTGAAATCATGAATTCGCTGTTAAATAAACGTGCCACAACAGACCGGTTTGATTACGGATATACGCAATTTACCTGCAGATTAGATCATACAAATACAACAAAACTTCACATAACTCAACGGTAGATTTAATGAATATGAAACTCTCACGCTGTCCTCGGTAAATCAGCAGTGTGAGCCCCGGGTTGGCTCGACATAATCTTAGCAGCGAAAAGCAGCACCCACTCCTTTCCAAATTATAGACGAAACTTCGAGATAGGAATCGAGGATTCAAGGATTTATTGTAAAATGTTAAAACTTTACAGCACCACAGAATTACGTAATGAATAAATGTCAAAATGTATAGTATATAACGAGCAGAGCATTTTAAATTTAAGGCTCACGAATGATGTTCGTTTGCAGATATTATTCCAACTTCGCTTTAAACATCGTCACACAAGGAGAATCGACCACATGTTTGAGTAGTGAATTACAAAACAATTGGCGCCGACAATCAACAGGGGAATCTGGCATGTAAAGGGATATTGTATGTCCGCGTGTCACTTTCCCATCACACACAAAGCAATTGTTTCAGTGGATGTCCTTCAGTAGACACAATTCTTTAGATCAGAATAATATTGCGCCGTATCCTTTTTTAGGTAAAGTCATATAGACCCAGACGTCGCAATCTTTCGGTATACGTAACGTTGTGAATACCAATCACTATCTTTGTTGCTCTGCAATAGATTTTATTAAAGAGAGCAATATTTTTCACATCCAAATGGTCCAGATCAATACCGAGTACTCTATCGTAAGGCGAAGTTAAACGTTCATTATCCTTTAATACGTTACAAATATTATTCGAAAGACACCTAGAAATCTGCTGGCCTATAGATAAATATTCTGGCAGTGAACCGTGCTCTTCATATTTCTACTAATCCATAAACCAAGAACATTTCTCAACGAGCTTCATGCCAAGTTTTCAGTTCCCAATCGATATATCCAAAGAGCATTTTTTTATTGAGAAGCATCTTGCCTTTTCTTATGCTGAATGTTCCATCATTCATGACCACCCAATTTGACACGTTGTCCAAATCCCATTACAGTTTTCCACTGACATCTGGATGATATAAGCAAGGTAAACCGTTTATGTATAAGAGAATATGAATCAGGAATAAGCGGTCAATTAAAAGTTCTTCCTAACGTGTCCAGTCATTGATAACGTTTTTCATAATATAGGAGTAGGGATTGCATCAGTTCAGAAAAATGCAGGGAACAAACATCACTCTTTCATCTCATAAAGTCGAGTCAAGATACCTTAACTGCGCATTCAACGTGCCTGTACTTGTTGTCACTTTGATCAGATAGGTCAGTTACGTTTGTGTCAGCCGGTAAATTTCAAACCCTCACCACGTTGGATGGCCTTGACCGATCTGGACGAATTGCATATCGTTTTAGCATGGTTGATGTTGTCCATCTTGTAATAGTTCCCAACTGTTCTCATACAATCGTTCCACAACCCGAGTTATCGTGGGTTCATGGTTTGCGTCGTCAGTCGTTTCAGCGCTTCTCTGGTTTTGTATTGTGCCAAAGGATGGTGTTCTGCATATGATCCGGAAGCTGGTGATTAACACTTGTCGGTAGTTTAATTTATACCTCAACAATATTTCTTTATAAAATGTCAATGTCTCGCAAATGCGGCCTAAAATTTAGCCTTTTGAATTCAACTCCCCATAGTGTGGATCTTTCGGAATACTTAGTTCTCCTTTATACATACATTAGTTTGAATGTAATAACGTTTACGTTGACAAACACATATATTAGTGATTTCAAATCTCGTGATGGTCCTAAATTCAAATGCTTAATTGCTTTAACCTAGATTCAAATGCAATTATTCTATCATGATGTATAACTAGTAAACATCTTAGGAAAACGGCACAATTGTTGGCAGTATTTACTTAAAGATTTGTTAAATAGAGTTTGACAGCTTTGTTTTGCATAGATAATGCTTAATCATGCTTCACAAGATGAGATGATAAACATTTTACGAAACTGATTTTCTCAGAGAGTGACGATGTTATGTTTCTTTGAAAATCATTTCACTCTGTAGCGGCAAAATTTTCAAAGATAAACTATTCCACAGAGGATATACACGGACTGAGTAAACGTTAGTTTATACGGAAGTGTGATATTTGAAGGATAACATTATGATTCCGAGTCAAGAAAGTAGAATTAATGTTAACTAAGTGCTTGAGTATATATATATATATATAAATGTTTGATTTCAAATCTATTCACCCGCACATCAACCTTTTGCAAAGTTTGCATTAAAACTCTTAAGCATTCCGGCATGCAGCGCTCAACCTTATTACACAAAGTTTGTTATTATTCAATTCCCTGTTAAATTCCGTACTTGCAGTTACGTTATACAACTCGAACGAATGATTGACGTATTTCGAAGCCGCGTGGAAAAATATTTCGTTTCGAACGAAGAACTCTTTCATCGAACACGATTCTTTTTCTTACATCGGCGTTACGCGAAAGAACAAAATTTAGAAATCCAGGTAAAGTGACGCCGAACCATTGACATTGAATATTTTTTTGTCATGAACGAAAAATGTTATTTTGAAATAGTAGAAAATCAAATTTGGAATTCATGAGACTGAACCTGTTGTCACCAGACTTGAATACAACTCGGTTACCTTTCTAGATCGATACCCACTGAGATGTACCGCGTAGTGTCTTTCACACCCCAGCATACCCGGTTCAATCAAAAGTTCAACATAAATTTTTTATCAGAATTTTATATGGAATATCATATTTTGCAGCTGCAGACGAGAGTAATCGCCTCGTAATTTTAAATGTTCTTATGCTGCACGCCATTCGTTTTTACACTTTAGATTTCACGCACCTATATAAATAGGAAACTAATAATCTTCGTCAAAAGTTTTGAAACATATACTTTAAGTATTTTAATGTCAATTGTTATTAACCTAGGAAATTGATGCAATCATCTAGCTCGATTGCCTGCCTCTTTTACTCATTTGGACTTCTCGATGTACGTTTATGTTTTCTATCCCTTAGTGTAACGATAAGGTGATGCTACGGACGCATCACGTCAGAGGTCGAATTCTCGCGATTTGTACCTCGATGCTGACCGCTTTGGATTACTTATCATTCAGACGACATATAATGCACCCTGTGATGGTCAAAGTGTCCTTTGATCCAGTAAGTGTTATATTACATCCATTAATTGTACATCTCTCTTAATTTTTTAATGCGGCATATTCGATATCAAGTGATTAAACTTAACACCAAATGATGTGATACTCGGATGCAAAGTATATACTGATGAATGTGCCTCTGTTATTAGGATAGACAAGCTCAATCAACCTATTCATCCAACATAGCGTGAAACCGGTCAAGGTCAATTGACACTGCGCTCAATCTGTTATTTTAATTTTCCGAGACTTATCAGCACAGTAGGTACTTACCTCCGGTTTACATAACACGCAGCTTTTAAAGTGTTATGTTCAGGGAGTTGGGTTTCGCCGTTGTTATTCTGTCCTTAATCCGCATCTAATTTACACAGATTTGTGAAGGGAAAGTGGGATATATATCCTCAACATGTAGATCCTAAGTAAAATTTGAATCATGGCCTGTCAATCAAAAGGTACAGATGTCAAACTTCATGCCCTTGCGGCAACAATTGCTGAAAATTCGAGGAGAGTGAAACAGATGCAATAGTATGTCTCTTGAACATTCAATTTTTCCCAAAATAGAAGCGAATGATTGTGATTTAAATACAATGGATTATTGAAGCAATTATCATTCAAATATTA
This sequence comes from Atriophallophorus winterbourni, assembly GCA_013407085.1. NCBI lineage: Eukaryota > Metazoa > Platyhelminthes > Trematoda > Plagiorchiida > Microphallidae > Atriophallophorus > Atriophallophorus winterbourni. Next base: position 6,914 of record JACCGJ010013775.1, on the reverse strand, counting down.
CAATTGATTACCATTGAAATCATTGTTTTGATTTCCTTTTAGCAATATTATTCGCATTTTGAGATCTATTTTCGTCTTCCAACTTTCGGAGTTGCAGTGGACTATAAATGCGCACGCATATATGATCGACTGAACGAGGAGTTTTGGACTTCAGATTGTTTCCGATCTAAGCATTTGGGTACCAAGTTTCTATGTGTATGCCGCAGACCGGGAACATACCTTTTGTTACGCGTAAGTTTCTACGCAATACTCAGATCAACACGTTGAAACTGGAGTTGTAATTCATCTGAGAAGCTCACCGAAATTATACCAGCTGTCTGCATCTCATGATAAATCAATAAGGTATCTAATGGATCGAGTGTAAACGTTGTTAAAAGTACACAATTTCATCTATTTTGAACTAACGTTTGCGCGGATACACACAAGTAGTTTGTCAGTGTCAATTTCTTCTAATTGAAAGTTCATGTTAATATTGATTTGTTTCAACAACCCTCAGATTCAGAATTACTTTCGCACATTGGGGTGTATGTTGTACATTGTTGGGAACAAGATCCCTTTCTATAGAGATACTTATGAATACAGAGCTTTAGTGTACTTGTAAAGGTGTTAATATGTCAAAAACCTATCCGAGATTATAGAAGATTTAACAATGCGTTCATGTCAGTAGCGTACTGAAAGCCCAAATCTAGGATTTGAAGCAACAAATATTAGGTCCAGGGCGCACGAAACTTCATGATCGTAGTTTCGCGGATATACGATAAGCATATCGTTTATTCAGATTTGTCCTGAATAGCTATTTAATGCACTCGTTTATAAAATAAGGAAATCGCTTATTTGATTCGCATTTTTCTGTATTGTACATAAATCCCGCTTTCTTGAAACACAAAGTGTGTATTTAAATAACCAAAAATAACCTTAGAAACATAAACATCATAAAACAATTTACGTTGAATTTGAACAAATTTCAAACTTGTATGTCGCTATTGTATAAAGTTTGCACGACCAACCTGTTCAATCATACGCGCCACGAGCAGGTATATGGGTTGAACCCACGATGCCGGTTTAATATGTAATCTTCCTACATGTTTATAGTTTAGCTTGTGATATACCTAAATGTTAATAAATTGCTTTGAAATTGACAAATATTGATAAATATTATTAAATATTAATATACTCGTATTTAATATTAAATATTAATAAATGTATGGGATCGTACTTACTTTTATGTAGCAAAAAGAGACCGAGCTAGTTTAGAAGCGATTATTCGAAGAGAAGTTCAAGAAGGCTCCATCATCCACTCATATTAATGGCTCGCCTACGCGACCGTAAATCGCTTTTCCAATCATTCCACCATCAGCCACTAGCAAAGCTATATTTATCATAAAGATCGAACACATACGCCAAACATTGAACGATCTTGGCTCGAAGCTAAAATTCACATTCTCAAAAAAATGAGAGAAGTTCCAATACACACATTTCAATCCCATTTAGACTTTATGAGTTAGAAAATTCTACGCTCAAATAATGAACATCATTGTGTCTCTTTTTTAAATGATATTGATACTGTATATTGTTACGTATGATTGTATCAAATAAATTCTTTTTTAGTAGATCATAGTTTCTGTGTAGTTCACATACTAAACTGGCACATTTCCTTCACACATAAACAACGAAAAATCCTCCTTTGTATGCATTTCCATCACACTCATTCATGTTTCCACTCTATATAGAACCGTGAGCAAGTGTTACCACCGGAAGTCATATATAAATTACCGATACAAAGATTGGAGCGAGTCTACTACGGCACCGTTCCCATTCAATTCATCGGGCTGCTGTATCTACTACTCATCCGCTGGTGAGGATTTCTAGATTTCTTACTAGTTTTAAAATTCTAGTAGCCATCTGTATAGTTATTTCTTTCTTCTTTATTTGAAATTTAATTTGTGCTCAGATGTTTGTTGGTAGATTAAACACCTGCAATACAATTAATACCATTAGAAATTGTTTACGATTTTTGGAATAAGTGCTTGCAATCTTGGAGTGCAATTTCGTGGTACGTGAGCTGCAATATAGTTTTCGGTTTATAAGATTCTTGATCTCAGGGGAACCACTCCGTGTTTCTGTAATTTGACATCGTGATTTTCGTTGTACGACCGCTAAGTAGCAGTAGTTTTTTAATTACAACGTTGCTAGCTACTCTTCTACTGTTACAAGGCTCGCTGAAACTAATCTTACTATCTCTTTCTGATGACGGCAAACAGTAAGAATCCGATTGTGTTGTGTAATTGAGGGGGATATGAGCAACACTTTACTTCATCTTCATTCATCAGTGCCTCGAGCGCCTGAAGAGGAATCACATTGTTAATTTGTGTTTTCCACCCTTCAACTGTTACAAGGCTCAGTGAACAAAATTTTACTGTCTCTACCCGATGACGCGAAGCAGACAAAAAACTGTTGTGGTGTGTAAGTGATGGGATGTGAGCAACAGAAGACATCGAAAGTTCCATTTTCTCACTGCAATGACCATTCACAATTTGGTTTTTCGAACATCATTGATTCGGGATAGTTATTAGTTGTCGCTTTAATTATAAATGAAACAGGATTCATTCAGCCTAATCGCAATTTTTGATTGCAATAAATTCCTGGTTATGCAAGTGTCACGACATCACGGGTATGATTTCAACTAAATATTTGGAGTATGCCTCATAAATTACAAAAAAGGTTTTGCACTACAGTGGAGCACATTATTATATCAATGACATGGAAGGATCAACTGTATTCCTGCGACTGCCTAATTGCTTGGTGGAGATATTACTTGAGCGACTATTGTTAGAACAAAGAGCTCGATAATACACTCCATGAAATTGGTAATTATTTGAAAACTGGAATTTAACATTTAAAGGTGCATGGTCTATCCATTGTGTCAATGTGGCAATTATATCGCCAAGACTTGCAACGTGGGTGCTAGAAATTACCAAAATCGTGAGTAGACTTGCTGTCAGTAAATGGTTTGGGACCAGGATTTCATCCAAATGACGTTGGGTCAAATGCCTGAGTATAAAATTTATAATGTTTCTTTAAAGGGTAAAGCTGATTGGTTTATTTTAGAGGTGCCTAATGAATTTGACAGCTGTTTTCCACGACTGGAGAATAAATGTGTCATAAATGTTAACCGTCTCGTTATTTTCAGGTTTCCTTCATTCCGCCATGCTTATTTGCTCAAGATCAATAAACCGTAAGTCTGCTCAAATTATTTGAATTAATATACTGTTCAAAACATGACTTGACATCCATGGTGAACATGCTGAGTGAGCTTTATCGGGCGGGAATCAAAGATAAGTCTACATCGTCTACCTTCACGACTAGTGTTTGCCGAGGTCTAATTTGTTCTTAATCTTGGCCTGTGAAACATGATAACCACTAATCTTACTTGTGTATGAAATCTATTTTGGAAATATTCCTGTGATTTGTCGCTAAAAATTTCGGTTGGAATAGCGAGCGCTCCAAAACATTAACCGGAATTTCATGCATAGCCATCAATTACTGTTTTAATGTTTCGTGTGTGGTTTGTCTTCAGTAATTCTCTCAAATCTCAACAGATGAAACTTTGTTACAGAACCTCTCTTTTCGTTCAATTAACATCTGTTTATATTCTATCAGCGGGTATACATTATCAACACATAGATCTTGTGGTTCGAAAATAACTGAAAATATATGAACATCTTGTTTTGATGGCTAAACTAGGCATGTAAGTCCATATGAGGTAGTTAAATGCGAACCGGGAAAGGGTGAGATTTTTTATTCAATAATTTCAGGTGTATTGAAATATGCGCTATTGCGTACTACAGTGGTTTCACGTTTTGCCTTATTATATTATCCGTTTATACTTTGTCAGTTCCTTGATAAGCGAGGCTTCGAATGTTTATTTCAAACAAGTTTATCCAAATAGGTACAAAAAATTTGTTTGAAATCACCTTAAATTATCAAAATGTCGTTATTTAGCATGTAAGTTGAGTGAAAGTGGTAATTAGCTTACCATTAAATCACGTATCCGATGTTAAGAATGCATCCCAGTCAGCTTTTCGAATTTGTTTAGATTCTTTATCTTTTCTCCCTTCCACCAAGATGGCAAGTGTCCCAGTGTTTCCTTGACTTGGTGCTGCTGCAAATAATTCTTCGAATTTTACGCACAATGATTCATTATGTGTCAATTACAATGCGTGATTTCGACTATTGCAAAGTGAGTCTCCCGTTACGTCTGATTCTCTAATGCTCTGTCCTTTTGAAAATGATCTTATCTTGATGATTAAACTAATTGCTGGCTGATCAGTAGCAGATGTCAAGGTCAAGCATTACTTGTTAAGATCGATAAACGTTTCGCCTGCCAGATGTCTACAAACCTGATTATGCTGACCAAAGTAATGCGTTGCTCACATCCCCATCCCTTACACACAACTATATAACCCTATATAACAGTGGCATACAAGCATAACTTTGATTATGCTGATTTTTCATGAATAGCTCAAGATAATAGCTGGGTCTTGTTTTACGAATGTTAAATAATTTTAGTCGGTGAACTCACGGATATGATATGCGCATGCGCGCGAATCATTATAACAGGAGGGAGCGATTACGTCAGTCAATCAAAGTCAAACCGCATTCCTTGTCCTAAGTTCCTCTAATTTGTCTACGCGGACTTCTAGGATACTAGATCCAATATTAATCAGCCCGCCGTATTTCTCACCCACTTCCAATTCATCACTGACTTATACCAGCGCAACGCTAATCGCGCTCATCAACGAATCCCACAACACAAGAGAACACAAATCGGTTAAAGACGTTAATTAAGCATAAGACAAAGAACAAAACAGCCCACATCTATTTTATAAAGACAAATCACGATACCACAACTTTGCCCTCGACATGTCACTTTGCTCGAAATTGTCAATCGATTTGATTCCCATCGATTCACTTCAAACCTCTCGCCACGTTAGCCTTTTTAATGGACGTTGAATTGTACATCTTTCGATAGCGTAGACGTTGTTAAGCGGCCAATGTTACAGAGAATGTTGTCGCTTGGACCGTTCTTATTCAAGCGTTACGAAAACCGAAATAATACTATTGTTGTTGGCGTCGTCGGTCATTTCCGTGCTTCATTCTCTTTGACTATCTGTATGAACAAATGATGCCTGTAAAACGGTTTGACGAATCAACGTTCTGGCATTAAGTAATGCTTTCAAAACGCGATTAACTAGCAACCGAAAACCAGCAATCTACATAATATCTCAACTCAAGAATTCAGTTGAAGTGTGCTCTACTGTTGTCCTCAAGAACTCCAGAAAAAATCTCGAATTTAAATTTAGTATCCGAACTTGTAAGTGGTTAAAGGTGCGTAAAATTGCTTGGTAACAGCATCGGCAATACCCATCATCAGATACTGGTAAATATTCCGTTTACTGAGGGACAAATTGAAGAAAATGTTCAACTAAAACAAGTTATACTACCAAGAACGGATATCACGCATAATGGAGTTCAACCCCCAAATCCTCTATCGTATGGTTGACGATCAAGTTAAGATGAATGCAGGAGTTGCGTCCGTAAACACGTCAGCTGGAACAACAAAAACCGTATCAGAATATGCTAAAGCATCAGTCACGTTTCATTCATCTGTATTCAGTTCAAGAGAACATGATATTTGTATCCCAAATCAAACCATTTCAACCATAGTTCCCATGAGCGAAATAAATGTCACTTCGAAACGCGTCCTTCAAGCCTTATTTAATCTTAAAACCGGAAAGTCTCCTGGGCCGACGGATTAACCTCGCTAATATTAAAGCTATGTGTGAATTTGCTATTGAAAATACTCACATACCTGTTCAAGCAAACACTGGCAAATTGAGTTACTCCAATAGATTGCAAACTCGGAATAATTTCTCCCAATTTATAAAGGAGGAAATCGCTATCAAGTTTCTAATTACCGACACGATGCTATGTTACCTATGATTTCCAAATTATTTGAACGCCTCATTGTTGACAATCTAATGAAACATTTTGAGAATAATCAGTTTCTTTCGAGGAAACACCATGGATTTAGGTGAAATTATTCTTGTTTATTTAATTTACCGATAACTCTGTCTGAATAAATACAAGCGGCCAATAAAGGGCAAGGAATTCATGTCAGCTACCTAGATACCTTTAAAGTATTGATCGCATAAATCATACCCTACTACTGCAGAAGCTTGAAAGACTTGGTATCACTGTAAAGTTGTTGAATTGGCTAAATGTCTACTTAACAAATCGCACTACCCGAGTACGTGTTGACAAAGCATTATTGAAACCAATTGCAGCAACTAGCGGTGTCCCCCAAGGTTCAGTCATTGGTCCGATCCTTCTTATGTCAATGAAATAACTGAACTTGTTCGATGTAACATTTCTTAATTCGCGGACGAAACAAATATATGGAGTTGTATCCGTAGACCAGAACATTGTCTACTCTTATCAAAAGATCTTGATACGCTTCACAATTAGTCGTTGAAGAACAAACTACCATTTAACTTCAACAAATTCAGGATCATGAATGTGGGGAATCGAGCAGAGTTCATACGCCCAATTGGTTTACATTTCCTCAAAAATTGCAGTGAAATATAGATCTGGTTATCTGGATATAACTCCGCCAAGGACGGTCCCAAACCCGTCTGAGAAAGGAGGAGGGTTAGGCTTAGGGCTAGCAACCCTATCCCGTAAAACCTACATTGCTACGGAAACGATGACAACAGATCCGTCGTTCTGTCATGTCTGCAGGATGGATCCCAGTTCGCATATGAAGGTAGCCAGGCACTGGCATCCCACGGTAAACGAAAAGGGGACGGCCTCAAGGAAACTTGGCGCAGAACTTTGGAACGCGAACTAACATG
>JACCGJ010013773.1:0-78616 GCA_013407085.1 Atriophallophorus winterbourni | reverse complement strand
ACAGATTTATCGTCAAACGGAACAATGTTTCTACCTTCAAATTATGAGTATAACATTTCGAGAGATCGCCAACTGATATACACTTAAAGGGAGATTGAATTCATGTAGATAAATTTAGTTCGGTGACGTTTTATTCTTCATTGATAAGTTGTTTAGAGTTCACAGAATAGAAGAAACACATAAAATTAGTGAACACAATATGATCTGTTTGAGACTAAGTGGATGATATTTTTTCACTCCATATAATAATTTGAGATAGTTTATGGAAACTACAATTTGACCTTCATTGATTCATGAACCTCATCAGAAGTACAGTACAGCACAATACCTCACCAGTAAGAACAATCCTTCTACAGATTGAAATGAAATCTAATGAAGTATCATAAATATCTCTTCTAAGCTGGAGCGCACTCAAGATAAATCATTCAGTTCGCCGAAAATACAATCCTAATGTATCAAGGACTTATTCACGAGGAAATCATTTGATAAAAATTCAGATGAGTAATCTTATGAAACAATTCATATCAGGATATGCCGTCAAACAAAATAACGTGTCTAACCATATTTACACGGTCAACGACTACCAAATGTTGTAGTCCATATCGCGCTGCGTAGCGACACCATCAATTTACCTCCCGATAATTACGCTTTACTGGGCCTGTTCCACTACATCAATTAATTTGCTACTGTTCACTTTGTGGTCAATTAAGCGGTGTCGTACGCCCTATGAAACTGGCGACTTTGACACTACATGTATCACCTCGTAATGTGAGGTTAGGCATATCTGGCAGAACTCACGATTCCTACTGGAAACTCATCCTAAAAAACAAATAGCTCACTCCTAATGCAATCCCATAGCCATGTCGGTTTACAATAGCGTAACAGTTCCTGGGAATCTAGCATCGAAGAGCCCGATAAAACCCACTCATTTGATATAACTTGATAAAAATGCAACGCCAAGGAAATAATAAAAACCCGTCCTTTGGTGAATGTAACAGATTTTATTACAGATAATTTGTCGTTGACAAAAGTGACCGAAGTAAAAGCCTTCCGTGACATGTAAACGAAGACAACAATAAAGATGAATACAGCAAAGACGGAGAGAAAATTGAGCGCGAAGCATAAAATTGATTGGATGGTTCTGCTCATATTCGTAAGTGGTACCTGAAAACAGAAAACCATAAAGTGAACGAAAGAACCGGAAGAATGTATACAAGAGATTTTTATCAGACGAAGCAAAACCTATAATTTTTCTAATTTTATGTATACATTCTTCTTTCTCGGTGAAAATATTCAAAGGAGTAGCCTTAAACGAAATCATAAACTCGAACTCAGACAAAGCGCCCAATGACTTGAAATTCCGGACAGTTTTGGACAATCGGTCGGTTAACAAGGCACATTTTTAGAACTCAAATGCACACGATTTGAACTGAATTTACTGAAAAGTCTTCTCTCTCTCTATCTCTCTCTCTTCTATATATATATATATATATATATATACAGTGGAACCCACTTACAACGAATTCCCGTTTATAACGAACCACCATGATTTCCCAAATAAATTCCCTATCTGCAAGCTTATTTGCTTACAACGAACTCCGCTTATAACGAACATTTTACTCTCTCCCCAGCGATTCGTTGTAACCGGGTTCCACTGTATATATATAAACATCTTTTCAATGAAAAAAAATAAAAATAGGTTTCAAGAGTTCATTGAACGAAAAGCATCACGCCGTATAATTTGATTGCATTATGTAAACATATACGAAACATAAACTTGGTTAAAAATGATCAACAACATATTACAACGAGAAAAATGAAATACACACACTCGCATGTAACTGAAAATTTTCATTAAAAATGAATTGTTTTCGTATCGATTATTTATGGCGTGATAGTGACTGACACAACCTGAAACCACTGGCTGGATATTTCAGGAGAGTCTGAGTCCTCGGATTTCGGAATTCAACTTTACTGCGGAATGGGTAACTCCGCCAAGGACGGTCCCAAGCCCGTCTGAGAAAGGAGGAGGGTTGGGCTTAGGGCTAGCAACCCTATCCCGTAAAACCTACATTGCTACGGAAACGATGACAACAGATCCGTGGTTCGGTCATGTCTGCAGGATGGATCCCAGTTCGCATACGAAGGTAGCCATGCACTGGCATCCGCAAGGTAAACGAAAAAGGGGACGGCCCAAGGAAACTTGGCGCAGAACGTTGGAACGCGAACTACATGCACAAGGATTCACGGTGCAGACGGCAACGAAAGCAGCGACAGACCGGAACCACTGGCATGAAGTTGTCTTCGCCTCATGTGCCAACCGGCACGGAGAGGACTGAATGAATGAATATGAATGCGGAAGGGTTGCAGGGAAGCAACACACTCGAGGCTCCACCAAGAAACAAAGATGGTTATCAGATATTGTCATCAGCATACTCTTTTCTGATTTCACCTATTGACCAAAAGTTCAAGGCGCACCTGTTAGTGACAGATCAAGAGCCAAACACAAAGAACGCAGGTTATGAACTCGGCCAACACAGCGAACACAAAGATGAACGGATAGACAGACGCCCAATAAAACCCAAAGAACCACGATTACAAATTACTTTGATAGAAGTTTTGCTGATGAAGACGCGTATAACAACAACATCTGTGAAAGCTCGAAAACATTTGAAGAACAACACGAAAACGTGAACCATGCGGATTCAACTAAGCTAAATTGTTGCGGTTAGTTTCACCGCGCCAAATCAATTATGGATTTCATCTCATTTAGCGCTGAATTTGCGCAATTAAGATTTTGCGGAATAAGTGAGAATGTCCCCGATACCGCCAGTCATTAATCAGTGATTCAAGAGAGCAGCAGGAAATCTGGGATGGGGTTAAGTCTGAAGGAGTGTAGATTAACCCGAAGTTTGAAAACTGAAAATTGACTTACATCCCCGCTTCACTTGACAGTAGGTGTTTGAACGCAGCGCAAACCAAGCGGTGTGCTGGACGAAGCGGGTTGGTTGAGAAAAGTGACCTTGGGAGAACTCGCGGTCGCCGCGTGATTAGACATTGCTGCGGAAGAGATGATGCACACGCAATAAAATTGAATAGATTATCAAAAATACATATAAACCAAGATAGCCGTAAAATTTTCAGGTATACAATTGTGATCGATTGAAACGAATCAGCTTAAGGCAGGTATCAAATTTCTAAATTCAACATTTGGGTGTGAATCAGAGGGCAAATTAGAGAATACAGAAAGATGTAATTCCAACTGAAAATACTGAAACGCATAAGCCCACAGGGTTCATATAAATTGGGAGGCACGGTGATTATTAGTGGAAATCAGCGGGCAGGCAAGTCACATGAGCACACGTTGAGTGCCGTTTGTTTTGCCAGTCAATAAATTGCGACAGGCACAGAGTATTAGACATCGACACAAATAGGAAATCTCTAGTTAATTATAATCCTTGAGCAACCGCATTTTCCCTTTCTCTCTCTCTTTGGCATGGTTGTTTGACATCCCTTCAACAAAAGCCGTCCGACCGATGGAAATTACAAGTTTGACCGGTGAGCTCGTTAGAGCGTGGCATCGGTATTGCAGTGGCCACTTAATCTTGCCGTCGACTTACATGAGAACAATTGCGAATCCAAGAGGGTGCATAGTATGAATATAAAGAAACGAACCAAGGACGACTATTCAGTGAAATCAACACCCCAAAGTTAAAAACGTACAAACACAATGATAAATTCTATTGAGAAAAGGGGATCGATGTTTTAGGTGTGGCCCACACTCACCTGCTTTCTTGGCTTTCAGAAATTCAGCGATTTTGGATTTTGGTGCCGCCTGGCTAGGCTTCTGAAAAATAAGAATAGGAGCGTTCGAAAATGGTTGCAAATTTCTAAATGAGTGATCCTCACGAATAAATAAATATTTGTGTGAAATCGCAAACTAGAAATAATTTACAACTTCACAAACCATCAGAGTTAAGGGCCCTTTACCAAATTGAGAATAGATCGACAACTGAACAGAACAGCAAGAGTATCGGATAAGAGCTATTGAATAAATCGTGTCGTTGTAACTTCCAAGGAGATGCATGTTATTTCATCGCAAACGGAAGAATCATGCGAACGAAGCAATGCAGCGAAGCCGTCCCAAACCTAGATCCATTTATTTCCGTTCCAACAACGTGCAGACCATGCATTTACATAAAATTCTAGATAGCCTAATGTTTGATCATAGCTAACCGACACCATTTGGCGAGGCCCCGAAATCCTAGCACCAAATTAACGCAGGTTTCCGTAACCTAGTTAATCCAGGATCTCCATTAATAGACCTTGTATCATTACTCGTCATCGTCATGAAAAGCACTACACCCGTTTGTATGACATCAAGGGCTGGTTTAGGAAATGGGCTGCATCGTCACAGACTGCACGTTTGCCAAAATACGGTCATGTTATCAGGATCTGGACAAATGAGACGGAAAATAGAAGTGGCAGTGAGACTCCAGCATGTTTTCGCATGCATCTCACCACTAGTAGTATATCAATTTGGCACCAGTAGTAGTAACCGAGTGTTTAAATGCAATAGAGCCATGAAAAGAAGAACATTCAAGGAAATGAATAAAGGTGAGATTTAAAAATCTGTCAAACCAGTAGATAAAGTGCACACAGGTCTTCGCCTCGAATCAAACAGGCCTTTAATAAATTGTTTGAACGATTGAAGCATCATTCGCAGGACAGCTTCTCGCAACTTTCATTGTCACGCATCGTAACAAGCTTTCCTTGCAATTCCGCTTGACAACACACAAGTATGTATGTATGAAAACACAAGCCTTATCCAGGCAAAGTGCCGTACAGTCAGAGACTGCACGTGGGCTAAGATACTGTCAAGTTGCCCAGGCTTAGACAGATAAGAGCGGGGAAATAGAAAGTAGATGATCAATCAAGCACGCTGAAAGATTCATACAACAAGACCTCAACTGAATGTGATATCGTGCAATATTACTAATAGTAAGAAGCCGTTGCGAAATCGAATAAATTGGCAAAATAAAATTACGTCATCGGCAAAAATGGAACGTTTTGAACATCCGTGTTGGAAGCTACCAACCGTGGTACATTTACGTAATAGGATATTGTACACCATAACGCGCCAAGTACTATAGGAAAGTGTTTAAAATACGTTCACGTACTTAGGCGGGACACGTTTGTGCAATACGGGAATAAAAATGCGTTTATAAAAGCGAAGTAAACGCTCCTTAAAATCAAAAAGATAGATAATGTGGATAGCTATATCAGTCTGGCGATGTTCTAGGTTTTGTATGAAAGTAAACACGTGATCAGCAATCCTCTACCGGAATGAAATTGTGCTCCGTGCTCAGGAATCTGTGATTTCCAATGTAAGGTAAGGTATCAGAGACATACTGAAGCAAGAACCCAGGTAATGATGTGCGTAAGGCTAATTCTCCTGTGGTTAGCGCACGAAGTACGCACACCTTTCTTAAAAATATTCATGATATTGTATTCTTCCCAACACTAAGTATCAGTTTTTTCTTCCATGTCGTATTGAAAAAGAAATTCTTTGAATAAGCAATCTTGGTAAGCGTGCAGAAACTCACAATACTAAAGAGTTCACGCTGCAAACTTCAGACTCAATCATTATTGTTTGAATGACATTAGGCCGAAATTAATGCTGGTGAATGGAAGTGGTTACCGAGAGCATCCGTCAGTGATATGGGGAAAGCAATGCGGATAAATTCAAAATTTTGACTGTTTATGAATAACACTGTTAAACTACCGTACGTTTGGAGCAGCGAAAAAGCTAAACGTCGGACGAAGTGTATTAAAGTTGATCGAATTCATCTGAACTTGGAGTATGTACATTCCAGGCACTTATCATTCAGACATGAAACGATAATGTTCTCAATCTAATGAAACTACTCTCTGAACTCTATGATAATCAATATATAGATCGAAATGCCGTACGTTTTGTGAATGTGCCTGGGCGCGACAGAAGCCTACTTTGGCAAAACCTTAACACCAAAACTCTTAAATGCAATTCAATACTGAGTGGCATGTTAGAAACAATAAAATTGAGGCTTAAAAAGCAAGCTGGATTGGTGCTGAACTGCGATAGTGAAAAAATCGTGCAATGTTACTAAGAGTAAGAAACCATTCCCATTCGCAATACGTGGCCTAACCAGCGAAGTCTATGCTCGTTAACATGTCTACGTCGCGGCTAAAGATTCGATTACGGATAGTTGCGTTACGTTTCTGATGGTGCCAAGTAACTCCAGCGTTGGTGCGGAGACAGTGATTGTCGAATGATGAGTATTGATACGAGGTCTTTCAATGGAAGGCTTCGATTAACTAGGTTTCGCAAACATGCTTTAATTCAGAGCTATGATTTCGGCGGTGACCAGGGAGTAGCTAAATAACTCTCAACAAAACACAACTACAAATAATCACCAAAGTAAAGTCTATAGAAACGTGAAACGGATACCTCGTCATTTGTGCAAATGAGAGTACGCTGATATCGCTTAGTGAATTTAGGATTAAAATACGCGCAAATGTAGATAATTTTATTATTTATCAGTGTAGAAATAATACCTTCAAGGATGTGGTGGCGATGTCTTGTGAAGTTTCCTTCGACGAAGATTTCATGGCGACCTTCCGTAAAGGGGTTTGTCTTGTGGGTATTTTGCCACCTTTCGCGACAATAGGCTTTGAAGTGAGGGTTGTGGCTTCGACAGGATTTCTCGTTGGAATGGCCGAGCGCGGTGGTGTGATGGGACAGTGTGCCAGATCCCAACACCATTCATCTCGCCATTTGCGAAGACGCTCAAACGCACCGTCCGCGCGAGCAATCTCGCCCGCCACCAAATCCCAATACCCGGCCAAATCGTTGGCGTCCGCTTTCGGAATATTCGATTTGCTGGGATCGGCCGCATAACGTTCGGCCATGTCACATAGACCAATGAAAAAAGGTAACTTGTTTTGCAACACGAGTTGGCACTTGCAGATAGCGGTCCGGATGGAATCCAGGGCTAAGAAGAGGCGGAATGCCCCAGAAAAGGTGACAAGATGAATGTTAGAATGACGTGCAAAGCGGCGCGATCAGCGGTGGCGTAAAACGAAGTGAGAAAGCGCAGACAATATCACTTGGTTTACTAACAAAAATAACATCTATAATAGCAATAATGATTAAAAAACAACCATGAAGGTGCCAATGGAGTTGTTGTTATTGACAGAATGGCACACGTTGTTCGCGGCACTTTTCTTGAAGTTGTCTCGGGGGTAAATCATGTCTACGGTTGATCTTCTCCTGTGGAAGCCACATTGAGATTAAGAGTAAACTCAGTCAGATAAAACTTGTAGCCGGACCTGTAAGACTTTAGCAAACAATTTGCTTTCAACATTCAGAAGGGAAATTCCTCCGTAATTGTTCCAATCGCCTCTACCATCCATATTTTCAAATATCGTGATGATCTTTGTGTCTCGCATCTCATGTGGGACACACTCCTCATGCAAGCATTGAAGAAGCAAATGGTGAAGAGGTTGTAATAATGGTGTTCTACAGAATTTGATGAGCTCAGGTGGAATTCCGTCGTCACCAGAGGCCTTCCCACTCGCCAAGCGGTCGATTGCTCTGTTGAGCTCATCAACAATAGGGGGAGTATCTAAGTGTTCAAGGATTGGTAAACACTAAATATGCGGTAAAACCGCGCTGTCCCGAGAGTAGAGAGAAGAAAAGTGATAGACCCATCTTTCCATCTGCCGAGCTTTGTCGACAGTCTGGTTGCCAGAGATTGAGTTAATGGCAGCTGTTTCAAGGTTTTTTGAACCAATGTGTCTATTGATCCCATCATACATACCGTAAAAATTACCAGTATCCGCAGCGTATCGGATACCGAGGCTAATTTCAGTTCAATAGTCATTTGCACATCGCCTTGCAGTTTGTTGGACCTTATTTCTAGCTGCAATTAGAAGTCGTATCTTTTTATCAGTTGGCATAACTTTGAATTTCAAGAATGCTGACCGTTACTCGTCCAACTCGGCAGTCTTCTCAGAACATTTTGCTTCGAACCAGTCGCTCGTTCGAGCTTTCTTCAGACCGTAAGTGGAAAGTGCAACTCGGTATATACAGCTTTTTAGCGATTCCCAGTTTTCCGAAGCCCATTCGAGTAGGGTTGTCTTGTTGAGTATTGCAAAAATATTACAAACATTTACCGGTGCAGCATTGCACCGATTGTGTGACATAGTTTAGCCCTTACATGAAGCTAAATTAGGAGGTGCAAATTATAATTTAACCTCGACTTAGTCAATAATCACCTTAGTGGAAAAATGAGAATAGTAAAGGAGGTCGCGATAAAATTGGAGGACTAAAGTACAAAAAACAGGTGGTAGGCGATGTAAAATTACACAATCATCGTAATTGTAGCCGCAAAACGATCGCATTTCATGCAACAGCAATTCGCTAACACTTTCAAGCTAACTATTTCTAAAGTTTGACTCATTCTTCTTGTGCTGCATAAACTCTCAATACCAAAGCGAAGTTTGAGCGATTGAATCTTGCACTTGCACTCGAGACGGGTTATATTAATGCTTTGTAATGCCTTGTATAAGAGCATGAATCCCGGGTGAAAATCATTCCAAAACCAGTTTTGCTTGATGATGGATAAACAATACAAGCTAGGGAGGGAACCTGCAAGATCAGCAAAAGGGATTATACATATTTTCGTCCATTATCCACCAAGCATAACGTTAAAGATTCAAAAGTGCATATATGGAAAATGCTGAACCTCGTAAGGATTTGGACGGGGCACACAACTGCTAAAATCGATTAGAGCAATTATAGCCAGAAGAACCTGCCATATGACTTGTTTAGGAAGTCTCACAGAAAAAATCGCGACTTAACGCATCGCGTCGACTTTGAGCTGATCTGCAAAGATCAAGGAAGTATAGGGTAATACAAAATAACTCAATGTCTGCCGAATTTATATGTTGTTGTAGCCCAAATAACCGAAAGGTAAACAGGAACATGTTACAAAATTACCTTGTTTTGGAACTATTTCTGACTGTACATCGAGCACACCATTCCACTGCTCACAAAGAGCCCCGATACGTGAAGTTTCCGCTTCAGCCAATAGGCGGAACTGTTTGACCAAGGGTGGGTTAGAATCTGGAGGTGCTGCTTCAGCGGTCTCTGACACGATGTTTTCTTTGCTATTCAAAAAAGCGAATTAGAATACAATATAAGGTTTTCAATAACTTATTTACATTATTAGGACCTTATACCAATCTAGTTAAAATATAGCTACGTAAACCAAATGCACCAGCATACGACGCATCATCAAATGCATCGAGGCAAAACCCCGCCGCTTAGACTCTGATTTATATGCACAGGAATAAATAAAACACAAATATTTTGTAGTTAGCAAGCCAATGTAGTGTATTTTAGTTTAAGTCAGATTCTATATATGAACCTCGAAAAGCAGGTCGGAATGAATGAATATGCACAAAGTTAAGCATCAATGACGAAAGCTAGCAACTTCAAGTAAGAACTACCTTTATTATCGAGCCGAACACGCAGCAGCGTTAAGGCACAATGCAGCTTGCGTTGCGCAAAAACTGAAATCTGAATGTGAATCCAAAAGTTTACCAGTCAGTGTACAGGGGACAGTTCGTCATGTCATTCGTGCGAGATTTCATTGTTTACATTGATTACTTTAATCACTGTCTACCGACACCTGATAGGCTTGGGCAACCTGACAGTAATATCGCCCACGTGCAGTCTATGACTGTGCGGCACTTTGCCTGGATCAGGCTTGCGCTTTCATACTTTCTTACAGATGAAGGAAATGCTAATGCTACCTCGTTTGCAATGATTGAGACAGGTATAGAGAATGCGGCTTCGCCGATTACCATGGCGCCGTATTTTCAGATGGCCAGTCAATGATACAGCGCACTTCAACGCAGCGTTGGGCTTAATTGTCTAAAGGTGACTGAAAACCTTACGTTTCATGGAAACAAGCAGATGTCTGTGGCGCCCATGACGTTTATTGCGTATGCCATAGCTTTTTACGTTATATAATTATTATACCGTGTAAGAAGTTCAACTATACATATTAGCATACTTCGCTTGGTGTTTTTCATTGTATAAATTTGCTTAGCTGCCAATTCTGCTTGCTGTTGTTTGGCCTCTCGACTGGCTTCAGAGCTGTGTATCATGATGACGACACATAATGTGACGGCAGGTTGTAGTCTGAACTAGCAAAAAAGCCGACAAATCAAAAGACGCCCAAACCTCGAAGCCTTGACAGCGCAGCCATTATTACTCCGATGGCTGATGGACTACGTTTCATATACCTGCAAATTAGCCTGTCTGACGATGTATGTATGGTATGAAAGCACAAGCCTGATCCAGGCAAAATGCCGCACAGCCAGAGACTGCACGTGGGCTAAGATAATGTCAGGTTGCCCAGACCTAGACAGATATGAGAAAGAAAATAGAAATGGTAGTGAGACTCCAGCCTGTTTCAGCATGAAGCCCACCACCGATGGCCAATCAATTTAGCACGGTGTTAGCCGCACAGCACATAAGTACTGTACGATTGCACATCCGTGCACGATAAGCATGAGCAGGTTCAAGGCGCCTTAGAAAGGTATTTGAGCTCATCATCTAATAGTAATTCCAGCTACCACTTGTATATCACTCCAACTACCACGCTCAAATAAGAGTGGATAACAATCTGTCCTATCATACAATGTTAGAGTGTCAGGCATCTTGCCCAATTTAAACCGCTCAACGAGCATACGATGTATCGTATGTACGTAGTAATCCCTAATCACGAGATAGTGACACATGTAAAACACAAAAAACCGAAAGCGTTTCATTAGGAGAAACTGAAAATTAGTAGTATTTCGAAAGAATTAAAATCTAAAATTTGGCCGCTAGACACGAAAGCATACAAATACTATATAGACGTTGGTATAAATTAAAAAATGACTTACCCTAGTAATGATGGCCGGGCTGATTTTCGTCTCGATGAACGCACACGAGAGGCACTATTCAAGGCACTTTTGTCCAAAACTCGCAAAGGCGTACATGCATTAGGTTCAACCACCGAATAATCAGAATTAGATTCGATGTAGCTCAATCTTCGTGGTCTAGCATCAACCATAGGACTGCATACAATGGCTTCAACTCTATCTTTGATCAAACGAATTTTGCGAAGATCCGTAGATTTACGAACAACAAACTTGGGTCTTCACATGACTGCATTAATTTGGAGCGGAAACCTACTTTATATAAGCGTCCTCATCATCGTCCCCTTCAAACCACGGATTACCAGGGGCACATAGACGGAGCATGGAACTTTTGACAGTAATCTCATCATCAATCTGCACTTCGTCATACGGAGTGAGTGCACCAGGTGCAATATCCCGTCCTTCTGGGGTTTTGGGGAGCGCATCTAATCGAATTCTCTTCGGCATTGTACCACTGCAAAAATCAAAGCATATCATCAGAGCCAGTATTACACCGGGAGCCTGTACCGAATTTTTAAGTGCTATAAAAAAGTGAAAAAGTAAAATCCCTAAAGATGGGTAAGGGTGATGAAATTGAATGCTGCCATTCGTCTTTCAAATCGATTGGACAGACAACATGCATTAACTCTTTAACATTTCGGTCATGAGACAACCCCCCATCATCCATGAACAGGTAAACGCGCCTGTGCTTCCTACGAAACAACCCTGGTAGTGGCAGGTGTTTTCAAGCACACCTCCGAAAGAATCTGGGCACTCGTTTCGACTTGGTAGACTATTTTCCTGTGATACTGATACTGACCCTCAATCGTCTATCAAGAAGAAAAAGTAGTTTAACTTGCACAGGGCTGAAGGTAGCTAAAGCCAATCACGCGCCCAGATTTCCTTACAGGGTATGTGGTTGAGTACCCGCCACTTCGATATTGAGTATTCAGGTTGTATGGTTCATATGCTTTTGTCTCGAATATCTGGAGAGTAAGGTAGGGGCTCTCATCAACAGCATGATGAGAAGTCATCGATTTAAGAGACCCTTTAGAATCTTAAAGACATTGATTAGGTCGCCTCGCAGGCGTCGTCTTTTAGTGAGAACAGATCGAGGACTTTAAGTCTTGCCTCATAGGTATTAACTGCCTGACCCTCAACCATTCTAATCGCCAAGCGCTGAACATTCTGGAAACAATCTATCTTTTTCAAGTAATCATCATCATCATCATCATCATCAGAGAAAGCATTACACGCGTAGCATGTACCAAATACTTAACTGCTATTCTAAATGAGGTCGCACGACTACCTTGTATAGTAGAATGAATATAGGTTTTCGGCAAGACAACACTGAACGCAGTTTGAAGAGTTCCCTATGATTCTTGTTTGTTGCTTCGGCACAGTGAGCAGACGACTTAAAATCTCCTGTAATGGTAATACCGAGATCTTTCACTTTTTAACCCGTAGCTATTCTGATGGTTTTCAATAGTTGTGTAGTTGCCGAATCAGTCGTCAGAATGCAGGCCTTCCCTAAGTTTAATTATCCACATAATAGTTGGCTGGAAATCTTACGACATATGGCTACAAACCGAAGTCAGTTGGGCCAGTGTATTTTCTTGTGTCATAATTTCTATCATTATCATTTTATTATCATCATTATCATTTATTATATTATATTATATTTGAACAAAAAACAAGAAAACAAACAAAATCGAACGCAGTGAAACTACAAAGAAGATGCTTTTTGCGCATTTGCTTATGTATATTCCGCTTTCCTTTTTTCATGCATTTGCTTAACTGCTACTCTTGCTTCTTGTTGCTTGGCACTTTGTCTGGCTCTACACTGGTGCTTCATGATGATGATTAGTGACAAATCTCAAGTCTCTGTCCATTCGATTACCTTTTTCTGTCTGTACCAGCTGACGCATAGAGCGCCCGGCGTGGTAACTGTTCAGGTTTCACGCAAAGCACGTGCCCCAACCAGCGGAGACGACGTCGGTTAATGGCTTTCAGAGGGCTACTACCGTTGCTTCCTAGGACGCGGCGCCTGACCTCAGACTAGCAAACTTACTTACTTACTTTACTTTTGGGCGACTATCTCCTCATGGAGGACGAGTCGGTTTCAATGAATTCATGGGAAGGCGGGTAAAGAGCAGCGGCCCAAGCACCACTCGGCGTTTGTTCGAGTTAGCTTCTCTAGCCTGCAAGGCAGCAGGGAGTTGCCAAAAAGAGGTGGTGTGCACTAACTAACCGCCTATGAGACTCCGCTACAATTTTTTCTTCAGGGTTTTCTCTCGGAGCCTTTTCCGCGATCGGGTATCCCGCAAGGCAGCGTAGGTTTAAAATTAGGGTTTTCCTTCCCTTAGATTGAATGCCTTCAAAGCTAACGAGCTCCATCTGCTCGAAGCAAACTGGTTTTCATGCGCCAGTCACGCGCTCAGAGAACATTTGTTTGCTGAAAACAAATTGTGGTTTTGCGCGACATGCCTAGAAACTCCGCTTACACGTTATATAATCAACCTGATCAATGAATATAAGCATACCTTCGAATCACAACAAAAGCGCTTGGATTTTCTTAAAGCCAAGTTCTCGTCTATACCCAAGCAGTACTCCAGCAGTTTCTAACGGTGTAGAACAGGTAAGCTAATCTAGTTCGACCTTTGCTACAACTACTGCTTCTGCAGTGATCCGCACTGATGCTTGCTCGCTTGCGATAGTTGGGACATGTTTTAAGAATGCCTACTCACCGTTTACCGTACCGCGCCTTATTCGCAGAGCCTGGCAGAAGCTGAGAAAAACGATCGGGTGGCCAGTCCATGAGGTGGCGCGTTGGGATGAATAAACTTACCGTAGCGCTAGGCTCAGTTGGGCGTATTCGTTTGCCTAGGCGGGGTCCAAAAGCTCCATCTAATAGTTGGCAGCAAACCTTACGCGATATGGCTACAAACTGAAGTCAGTGGCGCCAGTGTATGATATGAAAGCACAAGCCTGATCCAGGCAAAGTGCCGCATAGTCATAGACTGCACGTGGGCTAATATACTGTCAGGTTGCCCAGGCCTAGACAGGCGCCAGTGTATTTTATGTCATAATTTTTTAATGCGGTATAATTTTATATATAAAAACAAAAAACCACAAAATCGCATGCAGTGAAACTACAAAAACAAGCTGCTTTTTACGCATTTGCTTTTCCATATTCTGCTTGCTTGCTTCCTCTTTTTTCACGCGCTTGCTTATCTGCTTTTCCTGCTTCATATTGCTTGGCACTTTGTCTGTCTCAAGATTTGTGCTTCATGATGACGATGATCTGCACTGATTATACGTTCACAACCATTCAGTCCATTCCGGGGATTGCAGAGGGCAACACTCGTGCCAAGTTCAAAGCAGTGAAGAGTGGCCACAGCAGTAAGCTCCAGTAGCAAAGAGGCGCTAACCGTGATATGCACTAACGTGTCGGAGGCAAACTCACCTTGTTACAAAACTCGCCAGGTGCAAGATGCACAACTGTGGCGAACCATGTGACTCAATGAAGGTTTCAGCAGAGGCCGAAAACATTTCATGCTGTCCAGACATCCTAAATCAGTACATATAGGCGAGCCTAGAATACTGCGCGTCACATTAACATCAATGAATGATGTATAATCAGTATTGCTCTCTGCATACACTTTGCGCAACAGCAATTCACCCATCCGCATATTTACGGGCGTCATGGGTTCAATGGTTTGTTGTGTAAAAGCGTAGCTTAAAAATAACCACAGGGTTGAACGACAAGGCAAGGAAACGAGGTTTAACTGGAAGTTGGATAAAGACAAGAAAAACATTTTTATTCATGGCGTTCCAGAACTGAATGATGATGATGCAAATAACAACACCACGACTGCGAGCAGTAACGTTTCATACAACAACAAATTAAAATTACTGACACTGACAATTGATTTGAAATTATTACCTGACTCCCGGCTACAAGAGCACTGGGTGCCGCATACTCAGTAACTTTTCACTCAGAATTCATGATGAATGTATTTATTATGTATACAACAACATGCATGTACTAGCATATGTAAGCGATAACCAATACTTTAAATTCAATATTTGCGCAATTTACAATGACCCGAAAAAGCGATACAAATGAACAGCTCAGTCTAATTCAGTTCAGTTGAAACAGGACTGTAAAAGTCTGATAAGCTAATCGAGTGTCCAGAATTTCTATGGGTGTGAAGCTTCAAAGGAGCGCCCACCACTGCCAAAGTTGGTTCATTCTTCTTTGGTATCCTCGTCGTAAGCGATGATAAGTCAGATGTTTTCCAGGCCGTCCATCGGTCCCTGTATGTGTAGCTGCAACTGAGAAAAACAGAAAGGGGTACTCTTCACCAAGCCAAAGAAGAACAGTTGACGTTTAAAGAGTGGAGGTATTATATATCATAAAAAAATTTATTTGTTTTTTAATGTATTAGTTATTTTTTAACTACATGTTGGAAAATCACAGGAACACAAATGTTTTCAAGTCTCCTGAATTGCAACCAGACAGCATTTGCAATTGCGTCTCTAATTTAGACCCAGTGCATCACAGCATGAGATTACCCAGGTGACTTGGAGGCTTGTCAGTTTGATTCACTTAGCATCTAGCATTCGTATCTTGAGTGATTTAAACGTTTTATACATAAGTTGTACGCTCCATACAAGCGGATTTCGTGGCAATGCGTAGCAATTTAACAGTGGCTTCACAACCATGCGTCGGAACAATACGTGAATGATCCTACTAGTACATTTCGTAAAGTGTTAGGCTGATGAAAATCAGCGTAGCGCTGAGTCAACGGGTCATATTCGTTGGCTTCGGTGGAAACCAATAATTCCAACAAATATTTAGTTGAAAAATTACGAGTTTCGGATTCAAACCGAAGTCAGTTGCGCTAGTGTATGTGTCAAAATTTGTTTTTTAATATTATTGAAATATAATAGTTAAAAAACCGGAGATCACAAAATTGCGTGCACTGGAACTAGAAAAACAAGATGGTTTTCGATATTCGCAAACTCCACACATCTGCTTACTTTTTTACTCGTTTGGTCACGTGCTTTTCCTGCTCCATGTTGCTTGCACTTTCATGGCTCCAGACATGTACTTCATGATGATGTTCCAATTATGTTCCGTCATTGCTAATTCTATCCAATTTTATTTCGTCATTCCAATTATGATCCGTCAGATATTTAACCAAATTGTTCACTTGATGTTGCACCTTGATTCAACACTTTTCTTTCGTGAGCTTTTGTTTCGATGCAAGCGTTAGTTCCGACTTGTATATGGGTGTTACAACTCAAAATTGTAAACCTCCCCTTCAGTTCTCCAGTGAGTCTAGTGTAAGATCTAATTGAGGAATTATTTGAAGGCATATAATTGAGGTACAAGTTACACAAGCTTCACTACTGCGCCTAAGATTGAACTAGACTGCACCCAAATAGGCACTTTTATTTCGTAGGTCTACAAGGAAACAGATTCGTTTTTGATGGCACTAACATCTATTTCTCGCCAAAGTTCATGATTCTGTAAGAAGACTACTCAGAATGCTATTGGTAAATAACGTCTTATGCTCGAACGTGAATCCGAATTATTTTCAGCTATGGTTGTGGAAAGGAGTTTTTAAACATTTAATATTCAACCTTAATTAAAAACTGAAACCATAGAAAACTTCCGTGGAGTTAAAACGGGATGATAGAATAATAGAATATACCGACTGCTCTAAGGCGAATACCCCTCTGAGGTTTATCAGTAGCATCCAACAAAGGGGTGATTTATCAAATGCAACGCTCTAATTGCCAGGCACCCCACCTGCTAGTGTCACTTAAACAGATGAGATGATGAATATGAGGAACATAGCCTTGTTCTTGCCTGCAAGGCTGAGGGATCGAATGATATTTGTTATATGTTGTTAACGTACCACGGCTAGGTGCTAACAAGAAAAAAGAAGAAAGATTTTATCGTTGATACGAATTTTAAGCAAATCAAATTAACTTAAACACAAATTTTAAATGCGAATAGCGAAATCGGGAGAACCGTTAAAGTTCAATTGGAAATTTGAAATTGCCAGTTGTATTCAAATCCAAAACAGCTTATTTTTGTCATCAGTGACATCAAACGTTCTGATGGAAGTTGACGAAATGTCAGGCTGCATGATTTTTAAAATTCTCATGTACAAGTTTTCTTTCGCTTATGTCTCACCGGCGCAACAAATACCCAATTATTCAAAATAAAAATTGCAGCACGTTCTCAATATTTAGCCTCGCATTT
Source organism: Atriophallophorus winterbourni (assembly GCA_013407085.1). Classification (NCBI taxonomy): domain Eukaryota; kingdom Metazoa; phylum Platyhelminthes; class Trematoda; order Plagiorchiida; family Microphallidae; genus Atriophallophorus; species Atriophallophorus winterbourni. The sequence goes on along the minus strand of JACCGJ010013773.1, from coordinate 61,320 downwards.
TTGTGTGACCTTTATTAAACGCGGTTTACCAAAATGAGCTGAAATTGATTGACGAGATAGACCACTCACTTTCTCAGGGTTTACATGTTCGATTTCAATTAGGTGACAAAATTAAGAACCTGTATCGAGTTTGTGTTTCTGTTTGCTATCAAACGGTCTTTTTTGGGACATGCTAACGTTCGAACATATTACGCTCAATGCGTATGGGTAGCTTCATTGCCTATCGGAATGTCAGCCTTTTAAGAATATGAACCATTTTGAGCTTGACATTATGATTCGAGTACGGCTGCTCTAGAGTGCACAGCTGTGGTAGACCGTAACACCACATCTATTTAAAAACTTCCTACGGCAGTGGTAATTTTAGCTGGTTCCAAAAAGTATTTAACCCTTCATTTTTGTCGCACCAATAAGCTGTTTCAGATCTCTTCAGTGGTGGTTCCGAACACGTTGTATTGATAGCATGGTTTAAATCAGTGATTATTTGCGTACTCATATGATTTACCAATATTCCCTACATACGTCGAAGGCTCATTTCTAAACTGGCCATTCTAATTTCTATTTTCCACTCAAAAGTATCCGCATTGTGCAAGTATTTGGCTCCGCAACAAACACAGGCATTCCAGGCACCTAAGACCTCTTCAATATTTAGTAATGCTATCGAATCAGTGGCTAAAGTACGGTCACATTCACCATGAATCTTACCCATACACCAGAGCACGTCTTATGACTCACTGGTTATTCACACGCTTCGTGTATGACCTCGAAGCAATTTTGCGTGTCGAAATGCGTCCTATCAGCTGTGTCGGCCATGACCATTGTTGCGTTAGGCGGATCCATGATTTCGGCACAGAGGTCAAGTTGGCTCCATGTCGCTGTCGTGTAAACAATCCTCACTGTCACCGATTTATCGATCGATCTTTTGTCTGTATGTTGGATCTGGTGATGCGGTCACACATGTGAGTAGCCTGAAGTGTGTTGTTTGGCTGAGTGATGGGCGTTTGGTCGACTGGTCGATGTGGCTGCTTTGTAAATCGTGATTTCGTCATTTAGCAAATAATCCACTCTAACTCGTTGACCACACAATTTAGAACACCGAATCAAGTATCAAAATGCGTAGCTTAACGCGATTTTGCAATGATAGCAAAAGCCGTAGAATATTCTGCGGTGGGAAAAAGATTGTGCGCATGAGCAAACTGATATATTTACGTCGAAACGGTAACTTTTCTGTGGATTGGTTGACGAGATCCAAACGAATAAATTCCTATAGCTATGATCGAAAGTAACACAGCATTTTTGGAATGTGCTAAGCCCGAGCATATTCGGTAAATATATGACCAAAAGTTTCGGAGACAAAAAATGTAACCGCACAGCTAATTCTCTTGAAGCAGATCAATTTAAGCCTTTAGAGATCTGGTTAGTGCCCAGTTGCATGTTCGTTGATTAATCGCTTGGATGTAAGCAATCCTTGCACATAGGACCTTCTTTGTTCGGTTAAAATCCATACTGTCTCACTACAGAAACATGCTGAGTGGTAATTCTCAAGGTTCGTTATTAGGTCCTCTTTTATTCCTTATATTTATCGATGACATATCTTCTGCCTTATATTAAAAATTTCTGCTCATAACGTGTAATTTATGGGTAAAATGATGGAGATAATTTGATACACGACCATGACCTGATCATCAGCTGGTCATACCAATGGACCTCTCATTGAAGCCAACACTTGTCAGCACTGGTTGATGAAATGTAGGTTCATGCGTCGTTCGGCTCTTGTTGTACGCCAGTAATAACATGCAATAAACTATATTCAATTTGTTTGAATATTAACAACGATTAATAATATTGTACAAAGGAATGTTAATATTCTATTAATCACGGTAGTGCAAACGTTTTAGTACAGAAATACAGACACATTTTGCGTTTGTTTTCCTAAGGTTGATGGTATTACACCATGAGCATAAAATTGGTGTGCGGCGTAGAACTGTTTCGCATCAACCATTTTCCATCAACGAATTCATATGTTGCTTTTCCAATGATATTGCTGATTTTAGTAGGCCCAGATAGAGTGGTGTGACCTTTCTCTTCTGTGATTGGCCTACTTACTCTGACTGCTATTCCTACCGCTAGAAGTAGAAAATGTTTTGCACATGGAGTATGATACGCTTCTGTTATCAGCAACTTATCCGTTGTAGGACTGCAAGACAACTGTTGTGTTGCACTTAGTTTTGTTCTGATAGGCCCGCCATACAACAATATATAAGCACGATGTTATAACGTTGTGTATAAAAATAACGCATGGATACCTCCGTCTTTGTCAGGAACACTTTTAACACTTTCTAAGAAAGGCTTTGGGAGTGGAGTGCCGCAATTTTATGAAACAGCAGCGACAGTCATTCCTTCTATTGATGGCGATACCACGTGAGCTTTCATTGCGTTTCTACCTACCCGTGTTTTTAAATTCAACTTGGTAACTTATACCGCATTATTAATATAACAAGAATCTTTGATACTGAAACTATTCCAGAAAGTGAGCAACTTTGAAAGTTACAGAATGTATGGTATATTGGCACGTTTTTGAAATACAGGTTAAAATTATTCTTGGGATTAAAGTTATGGGTGAACCAGAGTAAAGTTTTATATGAACAAATAGATAAATAAATAAAAAATTTATTCTCGGATATTCAAGGCATGCTAAGCTTGATCAATAATTTAAAAAAATGTTTGTATAAAAAAGCCGTACCCTATCCGTACTGCGTGGGCGTAAACAAAGTTTTGAAATATCAGCGGTAGATAAGTCATGTTCATAAGAAACGTGCAGCGAAATACTTTAATAATGCAGAGTAATTCATCATCGTCATAATGTATTCCATATGCTGTCGTTTGGTTAGTTTTAGCGACGAAGCATACAGATTTTAATCGACACATGACGGAGAAATGACAAAGATAAGAACATTTATGGCACTTGACATTAAGCGCCGGACATTCTGAATCATTCGCACCATGATTCAAATCTCCACAATGGTAGCGTTGTTTCTTCGATTGTGATGTATTTTTGTGTAGTATTTACATGATCTAATTATATATAACCAGTAATAAACAGTGAAAAAACTAATAAATTAACAAGGTTTCGTACTAAAGTAAAGAACAGTTTCTTATTGACTAAATATGCTAAACTGTGGAATCTTCTTCCAAAATATATAAGACTCAGTTCCTATTTAAATGAATTCAAATCGCATCTAGCTTCATTTCTTACCAAAGAAAAAATTCGCAATCTTCTTAAGTTAAATGTTCTAACTGATGATTTATAAAATAATGGCATTTCTAGGTATTGATATTGAATAAATGTTCATAACATTCAAAACAACATTTGCTCGCTTCTGAGTATTTTCTCCACAGCAAAATTCTCAATCCGCACCAAAATGAAACTGGCCCCCAGACCTCAAACTAATGAAATAAATCACCTTCGCCTAGCGGACAAGAAAACAGTTCACGTTCAGGAAAGATCAATCAATTTTGAACAATCAAAATGAAAAAGTTTGGAACATCAACAATAGAGATTCTTCAAGCATCTTCGATGGACCTTATCCGTTGATCATCAGTGTTGCCGAATACATTCTAGACTTTTCCTCGCAATACCTGTGTTTTCGTACTATATCAGATCACGTACCGATTACCTGAAAACAACATTAAATACCGTTAACTTTATATTTATTGAACGTTAAATTCCGCTGAAACAAATGACCTTGAACAAATTGTTTTTGTACATGTACATACTATAATCTGATTGTACAAAGCTTTTGGAGATTATTGATCATGTTTAACATGCCTTGGATTTCCAAGAATAAATTTTATTTATTTCTTTATTCATTTAAACTCAGAAGTAGCAATCATAATAAGCAACTGATCACGAAGTATATTCGAATATTGCGAAATGAATTAATTAATGGCGTATTATAAAACTTACATGAATAAACAGTCATTGGTACATATAGCAATTATCACATCTATCGCATTCTGCGAATGATCCTGGTTTATTATATTCTTGGGCCGGCATGTTGGTCAAACGTTCTGATCTTCTTAACACACGTTTTGTTTCGCATCTCCAGAAGTATCTAGGATAGTGGTGTTATGACTGTCAATGCAATATGAATTGGAGAAAAAATTAACTGTATCTCTGTAGATAAATTGATCCACATGACTGCGATGCATCCAACCATCAAAAATGTCCATTATTTTTACAATGCATTTACCGATATTGCCAAGCACGATACCAGAACTCGGTCGGAATTCATTGTCACGATGAAATGAAAATTCAGTTGATCCCAGACTCAGCAGTTTGGATCTCATATATCTTGATTTGCATAACATAGCTGGAGTTTGTTCGTTAGTTGTATGAGTACAATTCTGATATTGCAATAATAACTTGTCAGCAAATCGATCAAGTTCGTCAAATGTAATTTGTGCGCAAGAAGTAATCGCTCGCTTTAAGGTATCCACAAAATTTTCAGCTAATACATTTGGTTGCGGATGTTGCAAAATATTCATTTTATGTATCGTGTTTACGGTCTGCTTAGAGCAAGTTTCATTCCGAATAACAAAATCAACTTTTTCTCGGCCAGTGTGTTCACTTCTGAGCATTTCCGTGTTGACCTCAATGGTTGGCAACACGTTTAGCCTCACCGTCCACCGGGTGCTCTGACCTCGCCGGCAGTATACCCTGGTTTGTATTTTACGTATCAAGTTCACGGTCTGCTTAGAGCAGGTTTCATTCCGAATAACAAATTCAACTTTTTCTTGGCCAGTGTGTTCAATTCGGAACATTCCCATGTTGACCTCAACGGATTGCAACAAGCTTAACCTCTCCATTCAACGGGTGCATTGACCTCGCTGGTAGTATACCGTGGTCTGTACTTTTATTTTAGGGCATGTCTAAATCAAACGTATGAGTAGCTGAAATCACGTAGTCATGACCTGGATCAGTGGTTCATTTACTTAACACTGTAAGTTTACCCGGTGAAGGTCAGTTGACATTTTTGTCAATAATCTTAAAGATACATTCAAGGTAATTCAAGGTTTTTAATGGTCTAAAAAGCAACAAGCTTAACAACAACCATAGGATGGTAAAAATTGAAATTTAAGTGTATAAGCAATATAAGAACATAGATTAAACAGTATATAAGTGTTCTGGAAACGAATAATGCTATAAAAATTCGTCTAATTTCGTTTTAAAGTCATGCAAGCTAGTGGCGTGAGCAACGGTTGAAGGTAAACCGTTTCAAGTAAAACAGACACGGACAGAGTAAAAATACCTTCAATGATCAATAGAAAGGAATCTTAATCGGCCTAAACAAGTTCCATTATCCATTTATAGGGCTACAACACATCAACGTACGCATGTGTTATGCGTTAAAAAGCGGGTTGATAAGGATGCATTTCAAGGTTATTCAAGGTTTTTAATGGCCTGAAAAGCAAGAAGCTTAACGATAACCATAGGATGGTACAAAGAAAAATGTAAGTGTATAAAACAAGATACGGAATTAGTTTAATCAGTACATAAGTGTTCGAGAAACGAATAATTCAATAAAATTTCAAATAATTTCGTGTTTCGAGCCTGATTTGTATCTGGGTATAACATTTGATGGTTTTCCTTCTACCGAAAACTTTCCTTAGTCCATAGATGTGTTAAATCTGTTCAGCAATAGAAGTTAAAAGCATTTGCCACCCATTTTGCATATGCCTGGAGGCAGGCCTGTTATGTCAGACTTACTACTGACAGTTGCTTGCTGACAGCATTTACTTATGTCACTCAGCTTTAAGCTCAAAGTATTCAGTGTACCAGGCGAGGAAAGGTGACTAGATGTATAAAAGTAGTTTGACTTGTTCTAGGTAGAGCTTAAGTATAGAAGGAATTCTTCACAAATAGCAACAGAAAAACTGATGATTATTTCAGCTACGGGATAATTACAATTTTTGAAAATGAAATCTATATTACTGGGTGGGTTGGATGATGGTAACTTGAAAAGCTTATTTAGTGATTTCAGCTTATCCTGACTTATAAGGACTTTGTTTTTATCGTTGTTGTCTAAAGCATGAATTGAAGAATGCATTTTAGAGCTAGTTGAAGACGGCACATAAAGTTGAATACGGTATTTGACTTGTTGGTTGGAGGGCTTACTAACTACTGTGTTTCTAAATGAGCTAGGTTTCTCACATGAAGTAAGAACGGAAGTTTCATCGTATTGGGTGAGGCACATTCACTCATGACAGCGACTTTTCACTTGGCTCGCTACATATAATGACCCGTCCTTATCTCCCCTTGTTCAATGACATCGCGTTTGTCTCGTTACATTCCACATAAACTGTGTGGGTTACACATCACGCTGCCTAAGTTACATGTCAACGCATTCCTGTAACATTTTCCATTTTATGTAACGTTTTAATTATGATACAGATATGTAAACCAGTGTCAATTGGCCGTTACAGATTTGAGGCTGATATTTTGTGTGGTGAAATTATTGCAATAGCTAGAAATTAGTGTGTTAAAACAAAGCTAATTTCTTCTTGTTTAATTGATAAAGAAATAGTCGTTGGATGTTTGTGATCAATAGTGTGAATAAAGGTTTCCATGAAAATAATGCATATCTTTCCTAATTCAACCGAAACATACACTGTAATCTCTCGGGGTGAGACTGTCTTTCGATTCAAGCAAGTGAGCGGGTGACGCTGTCACGCAAACTCGCAATTCGATTGGACGAAAGTGTGCACCTTGCTAGCAGGCTAGCAGACTACAGGGGGTGAATGAAACCAAACGCTATACCACACGTAGTTAGAGGAGAGCTACGTGGAAATAAATGGTCTATCTCACAGAGCCTGAGCGGTTACTCAACGCACAATCTCATGCAGAAATATTTATGAGTCAAGAGATAAATGATAATTCAAAACGCTGCCTAAATTCAATGCAGCTTCACTAATGGAACGTTTTCCATGATGCACCATCACCCAAGGCAGCAACATTCCACTAGTCTCAACGCATGACATATCTTTATCTCGTTACTTACAATGACATCGCATTTGATCGCACTATAAAATATGGAGACGTCCAATTAACTGCTTTAGGTTGAGAAAGTCGATGGATAGAAAATGAAATATATTTTGAAATTTGTTAAACAGCAAGTTTTGTTTCAGTTATCATTGTATTCGTCGAATTCTTGTACACCCAAATTGATATTGCGATGTAGCCAGGGCTGAAGATGACAACATCTGAATGCGAGATATGTATAGAATTTAGGTTTATACTGTGCTTGTAACGGTATACTAAGCGTAATATTCTATTAATATACTAAAAATATAATAGAATATGAGGAAAAGATTAACGTAAATACAAGCTTACGTATTCAATTGCGGGTTCGTGTTGCGTTGCCGCCAGCAATTATTATTTTTTAGCCGTATGATTTTGTTCCTCGTATTGCCCGTTTTATATAATTTGGAGCAATTGGGTGTACCGGAAAGTATAATAAAATCAAGATCAGTAATGTGGAGAGGATTTCAGACGTTCACGCTTTCAAGCGAGTGTTGGTTAAGCTGACTGGAACAAAACCGCGCACGGCATCATAGTAAAACACGTCAAATCCCAGCGCTAATTACTGGACGCTAAAACTAACCATAAATCCCCCGGGGCCCTGTTAGCCTAAACACAACATGATTGATTACATCATAGTTAACTGTGTAACATTATATTAAAAAATCATTCAAATATTTGCATACAAAAAGCAACACTTATCGGTAACAAATGGCGCAATAATTAAACAATAGAGATGAAACCACCAAAGTGATCACTGATCCATGCAGAGCTAGAAGAATAACTTAGCCAATCAAATAACCGTTTTCGAGAAGCGACTAATCAGATGTGAATTGTACGAAGGTATTTTGCATGTGAACTACTGACAAATAACAAGTAGGCAGATACAATTTCAGAACCCAGACGACCATGAAAGTTTAACAATATTAGATTTTAAATTATAATTGAATTACCATTGTAAACCGGAACTTCAATAATTAAATGAATTTAAACTGCAATTACTTGTTGCAACACGAGCAATTAATCATGCGAAAATTTCGATTGTGAAAATGAAAAATAAAAACGAACTTATGATGAGTTAAGAAGGAATCTGTTCAGGATACTGGGTCATGTCGTTATGTCATTACTTATTCTCATCGAAACTGCAGTTAAAATGATTGCGACGTTGCTGGTGAATCGATTCCTAATTGAAAGTGTTTTTGCGCACAACTGTAAATATTTCCTCTGGATGGTATGCTCGAAAAAATAAATAAACAAATAATTTTATTTCAGATCGTCATAGGAATATCGAAATGTTTTGTACAAATAAAATTTGTGTTTATTTGTGGAATACTTATTCTTCAAGTTCAAAATATGTCTCCTAATAAAACATATAAAACGCGTTAATGAGGCTCACCGAGATTATGTTTCCATAACACCGGATAAAATTACTCTCTGTAAATTTTACAACAGGTCTATGTTAATTGTATACATTTTGGAAGTAAGTACTATGAAGAACAAGTTTTACAAAAATTCTCACAAAGTCTGCTGATTTTCGAAGAAGTAACCAAAGAAATAAATGAAGAACAATACAGTTTTTAGATGTTCATCTTAATTTTATATTCTAAGATGGTAAGATGTCCTGCGTATTCCATATCGATCTCGAATTATGTCTGCATTCAGCTGCAAGTGATGAATTGTTTAATATGTGAATGATGGGAACTCAATGACGATTGGTGCTCTTTAAAAAGTTGAGGCTAATTTCCATCCGACAAACGTCCAGAGCGTTCAGTAATACCAGTATTTTGCTTCTTGTGAGGAAGCTGCATAATTTTGTAGTTCGTCTCTGACAATGATTATATCACATTGTGGGAAAGTGAAAGCCTCTGTAAACGTTATGACCGATTTGGTATCTCATGTTTAGGACAAGGCAAGTTTGCCGTAAATAAAATGTAAATTATTATCTCAGCTTTTTAGGGAAATCATGTCATACCCCTCAACATGTGGTGGACCATAAATTTCTGGAAACCCACAACAAAATTCACGAGCAATGCTTAATTATGGTGAATGATGTTACGCAAATGTTACGATTACACTAAAACCGTGAATTCCTACAATTCGTATCATCTCAACTGGTGTTCTTAACTGGACCTATTACTTTCATCATTTTCTTCCTTGTGGTTACGCAACATCTCTGAAAGCTAGTACAAGCAGACAAAATCAGAGAGACATTACGTATATATGAACTTTTTCCGGCATTCTGGAAAAAATTGGAGTAAGACTGTGCAATAGAACTAATCTGGAGTAGCACTTCATTGGAAATCGAAAACTGAATTCACCAAAACTTGAATAGAGATGAATACAACCATCATGAAGAAAATTGTATTGTTAATCTTTTGTATATATAATATAAAAGAGCATTTGAGTAAGGATTCAAAATTCAAGAAGATTGACGAATTATTGGTATAAAAAGCTTGTAGCTGTAAAACACCATAGGATATTTGTATAAGGACACTAAAGCTGGGTTGGTTTGTAAATGACGACATCCAACACTTTCTTTCAATCCTTCATTTGAATGCATGAAAACTGCCAATGAAAAGTATTCCTCGAATACTTTTAGTACAATACCAACGCTGCATCACTTGTATTGTTAATCTTATCTTCGATGGAATCGTCACAATTACTTTTGGCGACTCAAAGTTATTGTCTGGCTAGTGTATTCATTATTTTCACTATCATTTGGCATTCGAGCAGTTCATCGTGGATTATTTTTCGCCACAAATCACACCATTTGAATACATTTTTTCCTAGAAACTTTACGCCATTCTATTTTGATTGCTGGTATAAATGAAGCATGTTATTTATTTGTAGAATTTCGAATTTTTTCCCCTCATAAGACAATAGCTTATTAATTAACCCCACGCACGACTCAACTGTAGAAGACACTTTTGCCAAGCGATTTTGTTTTACACAGAACAATCTATGCGATTATGTTGTAAACTCCCCAAATCGAAACATATTTAATAGAAATCTTGATGTATTTTCGGTCCTTAACCCATGCACCGAAGAAAACTATCCATCTTGACCCCATGGATCTAGATGTGTCATCCCACTGGATTTTACCTGATTCTTGAATTGCTCAATAAGTAACAAAATCCCGTTTTGCTTGTTAAATTTTTCGTAGTCCCCATATTATTCCGTGGGTTTTTTTGTAAAGTTATATGCTTTTAGACCATTAAGAATAAATTGAAAAATTGCATGTGCTTCAGCTGATATTTAGTATTCATCTACGGAAATCCGCGTTTTACTTTGTTTAAGAAACGTGAGATGCATAAAGCTATGAAACTCTACCGTTCTAACACTACACGTATTACAACATTCGGTTAACCACTAATCAAAATTTTATAACCAAAAACGCCACCGCGGTGTACAATAGGAAGAATAAACTTACGACTATTAGGCTCCATCTCATCAGTCCATTTTAAATGATTTGCAAATTGAGCATGAAATATAGGTGTGCTCGAGAACCCACATTTCTAATTAACATTGTAAAAATGCGATGAATAATTAAAGGTTGTTTAGATTCCCGGGCGATTCAACATTGTCTATTGCTTAGTGCACGGATGTGCCATCGTGCAGTATATTGTGCTGTGCGGCTAACACCGTGCTAAATTGATTGGCCAGAGGTAGTGAGCTGCATGCTGAAACACACTGGAGTCTCACTACCATTTCTATTTTCTTCCTCATATCTGTCTAGGCCTGGGCAACCTGACAGCATCTTAGCCCACGTGCAGTCTCTGATTGTACGGCATTTTGCCTGGATCAGGCTTCTGCTTTCATACACACATACATTGCTTTGTATCTATCATGGTTAGATCACTGACGTCAGCCACAAGTGTAATCCGTTGATACGGTATACGCATTCCGACGGTTTAATTAAGATATTTTATTCCACGAATTTATTCAACAGTTTCATCAGGCTTCAATCTAGTTTTTCGATTCTATTGGTACATATTATAAGGACATCTTTTATATGCATCACTTCTGATGAGCAAAGAGAAAGATATTCGTTACCGTTTGCAGAGCAAACATGGTCAAACACGATCATTTCTTAACGAGCTACTGTGTACAGAAGATTTTCAAGGCATATTTGGTCGTGACAATTTTAAATGAACGTGATCCCAGTAATCAACATCCAACTATACAAGTAACATTATGAAAAGATGGTTATATTATGGTTGAAAAAGAACAAGACAAAATGAGTGACATTAAATAAAACACAGACAACATTGAGCGATATATCATCAGTCAGTGGATCATGAGAACCACGTATCACAGATGAGGGATGCAATAAAAATGCGGTAACGAAGAAAATGCAGTCCATATGCGGACGAGTTAGGACACACAAAAACGCGCCAGGTCATCACAACACTTGACCATTGTAAACAGGCAATCGTTTATCTTCATCTTCGTCATCGGACGCTTGCCGTAGGCGCACAAATTGATCTCGGTGTGGAATTTTCTCCCGGTTGGTGAATGGGATTGTAACCCGAGCGGGGCGTCGACGCGATATCCACGATGGACGCCCAACACGTCGACGCCACTCACAAATGATTACGATGACAAAACAACCGATGAGACCGAGGCTAAACGCCATAACCAGAGTGGCAGTGTGACGTTGCGATGCATTCTGCTGCAGAACCGAGACAGCTGGGGCATTCGTGGCGGACCCAACGTTTACAAGGGAAGGCTTGGTGCCTGAAATGCATTTACACATAGATATCAAACGTGTGCCGACGCCAAGTTTGAAGTTGATAATAATATTGATTAGAAATAAGAAAATATACGAAATAGTTCAAGAATTTATGGTATAAAAAGCTTGTAGCTGTACAACATCATAGGATATTCGTATAAGGACCAAACATATATACAAAAATTGAGGCACTAGGAAGTTCGACGGTATTGTACTTATGAAAAATGTCATGTATTGTCTCGGAATGATGGAAAAATATTCGTTAGCATAGATGTCGTGTGAAGTTGCTCAATTAAAGTTATATAAACGGGATGTAGGGTGGAATTACTACGCAAAAATATATCCAGTTTGTCCCTGAAAACCCGTTCACGGGATGATTGCATAACATCTGACGGTAAGGAGTTCCATAAGAAACAAACGCGTCCCGAATAGAAGAACCAACGGCAGTTCCGCTGAGAATGTGGAATATCAAATGCCAGTGCGTGAGTACGTATGGTATGGCTTGACAGGAGGAGAAATAGATATCTCGGAGGATGCATCGATGAGTTCATTATTTTCTAAGTTAGGATTAATTCCAATCGAACACGTCTGCGAGGCAGTGTATCAAAATTTAGATGAACCAGTCGATCCTCATATGGTAGGTTGCGGAGACAGCTAACCATTTTAGTTGCTCTGTGATAAATCCTCTCGAGCAGCTTCATGTCCTTTTGTATCCATGGTGCCCAAGCATCACTGGGTTAATATACGTATATATGAGCAGAAGGAATGTTTCATGGGAAAAACATCCAAAAATACACCGAAGTATACCTAGCATGCAGCTAGCTCGGTTGTACACGGCTTCGTATTGTATGCAACTCTTAAGACTTCCACTAATCCATACACCGAGGTTCTTTTCTTTTGGCGTTCACTCAAGTTGTTGCGATCCAAGGTTGCAGGAAAATGGGAAATCATTTACTTATTTGCAACATTTTGCACTTTCTGAAGTTGAATGATAGCGTGTTCCGCTCTGACCAGCTTTTCGTTATATCCGAATCGCTTGGTAAGCGCAAACAGATGTAGAGCGAAAAGACAACCGGATCAAGTACGGAACCTTGTGGGATACGGCTGGTGGCTTCGATATCCCTAGACATCACACCATTGATACGTACAGTTGCCTTGCGATCAAGAAGGTAGCTTCTCAATCAGGTAAGAAGGTACCCATTAATACCAAACTCCTACAGCTTGCTCAGGAGCATAGAATGATCCACGCGATCAAACGCATTTGATATGTCTAAGTAGCACGCATGCACGCAACCACTCTTATCTACAGCCTGCAGCCAACCGTTCATTATCTTCAGTAGGTTGGTCAAGCAAGAACGAGACTTCCGAAATCCATATTGCTCTCTGGACAACAAGTTTTGGGTTTTGAGATGATTCACAATTCTTTCGCACACAATTCGCTCGAGAACTTTTGAGATCACTGGAAAGAGTGTAACAGGGCGGTTATTTGCCGAGTCAGAACGAGTTCCACCTTTGTAGATGGGTGTTATGATTCCTCTCTTCTAGTCGGTCGGTACAACATCCTCTCTCGAAGAGTGATTGAATAAATCACAAAGTGGTTCGCACAATTAACTGCCACATAACTTTAGGATTGCAGGTGTGATTCCGTCAGCTCCCGGGGACTTGTTGATATTCAACTAAATAGCTTATAATTCTATTTACACGGGTGAATTTGAATCATCTTTTCAGTAAATCATCATCAGTATCCTAATGGACAACATTACACCAGTAGTAAGTACCACGTGCTTAACTTCTATACAACCCTGACGTTGAAAATCCTAAAAGATGGGAATGGTGGGACCTAAACGCAACTGAACTTGTAGAACATTAGGCACAGACACACTGAGGTGCCTGCACCTCGAATGAAACATGCATTCAAGAAAGTGTTGTGAACGATTAGAGCAACATCAGCATGATAGCTTCCTTTCGAATTCCACTGTCACGCATGATAACGAGTTTTCCTCGCCAGTTTACTGGAGAGTATACAAGATTAATCAATCACTCCAAGATGTTCACAGGACGGCAACTAAACATGATTTTGAGCCATGGTACTAAGGGTAAAAAGCCACTGCGAATTATGAGCTCTTGGACCCCAACTTGGGAGACGGGTGGGCCCGTTTACTTTCTTCTTTTCTTAGTCCCCAAGTTTCACATCCATACAGTAAAACTGCACGAACTGTAGCCTTAGAGACAAGCCTCTTTGACGCCATAGATGACACGAGTTACGAAAAGCTGCCTTCGCTCTGAAAACTTGAGATTAAATCTCATTATTAAAGCAAGCATTACAAGTAATGTAAATACTCAAATAAGTGAAACAGTCTTCCGTCGCAAGTATCTCGTTGTTCGTGATTGGCGCAGTTTCGGTCGGGTAAAAATCCTGTAACGAAGTTTGCACTTTGAAGGAAGAAAATTAAGGCCAACACTCAGCTGACTGATTTTCAGTCGTTTAGCTCAAACCGACTTATTCACATTTAAGGAAATAAAGGAAGCCACTGGCTACTGAAGGTAAGTGAACAACAGTTTCGTGTCTGGATGAGTTTAGTCTTTTAAACATGGTCGTACAAGGTGGTAAGTCTAGGATTGCAAATGAATAAAGTTAGGTACGAAGGCGTTTAGAGCACAAGAGCCAGATTAAACCAAAATGAGTAGAGTTTTATTGATAATGGAAGATCGACTCTTATGTGCGCGACAGAGAATTTCGAGTGAATCAATGCTGACTGCATCAAGATATTTCATTTTACGATCTACTTGTAAGTAGCATACAACTTGAAAATAAGTACGAGTGTGCACGATGTCGCGTCAGAAACGCGCACATCTTTTAAGCGAAAGCTTTGACGCCCTGACGATACATCCATTCGGAAATGTTTTTAATGCGAACTTGTTGCGATTCTCACATTTATTACTAACCATGGTTGGGATGGAAACTGCATATACGGAAGGTGAAATACCGTAGATGGGCACCGACGCCCGCCTTTGCCTAATAGGTTATCAGGTTATTTTCATAGACTTCGCCAAGTAAATCGTTTTGAGTTTGAGTTCAGGGAACGTGTCCGAAGTGTTGAATTTCTTGTTGTTATTTATTCTGGCTAACAACGTCACCTCCAGGAATGAGACCATAGGTTCTGAATCGGTTAGACGTACCACAATACTCATAGGTATTATGTACCTACTGAGAGAATTCGACGACAACGGATGGACTAAGGGAGTCTCAATTAGCCTAAATATATGACAATAAGAAAGCATCAGTGAAAACTTGTGCGCCAGTATGATACTATTGAGTAGTAGATATAAAATTAGTATAAGGACGTAGATGTTGGTGGAGGGCTAGTTTTGACGAACGATGCATGTGGGAGGCTAATGCAAAATAAAACGAGAGCTCTTTTGCAAGCAGAAACAATGATGCTTGGTTAATTATTGGGAGTTCATCGAGGTTGCCTTGGAGATTGCACACATTACATCACCGAAACGGATCACACCCTCAACGTAAAACCACACGAAGAGGAAGATTTTTTACTTTAACTATATTGTGCGCCATATTTTATTGTGTCTACGCTGCTAATCGAGAGACGGTTATAGTACCGCAAGTGCGGAATCCGTTTTGTGAACGTATTCTCGCGTTAAACATCGATTTCAAGGTCACATCGTTTGTTCCCCTAATTGGGAGGTCCAGAAAGTGTCAATAGACGTTTTTTCAATCGCCTTTGTAAATTGGATTTAGTGCCAGATTCACAGAAACGCAGACTACGGCGCCACTCATAGTGAAAAGCATATCATTTGCTCTAATTATATTTTGTTCACAAAAATGGTAACGTTTAGTGAAATTTCATACCCGGTGAACACACTATTGATAATAACGTTTTCTTTATTATCACGAAGGTTTCGTGCAATCTAGGTCTCATCTCAGTCTGATCAACCAAGGCTGTAAGATCGCATATGCTTTTTCTATGTCGTGATATCCACTCTCTCTGCTACATTGTTCAACAGCAGCAGACAGACGCAATATTCGCTTGAGGAAATTTACTATTATTGATTAAATATTTGACGCAGTTCGAATAGTCGGATGGTACCCTCGCCAGTGTACTCAACAGGGTTCATTAAGACCTATCTGCGTGCCAGAAAAAGCGTCATAATGGTGACCGTGAATAGAGAAAGCTACCTCGCTGTGAGGTTAACACCAAATACTTACCACCGGAGTCACGGTTCTCAACTTCGGAGTGGTCGGAACGACGATCCATTGAACGTTGTTCACTGGCTGGAATAAAATCAAACATCACAATAAACACGATAAACGGTAAGTAAAGTAGCCATCTTCAGACACTGGCTTACGTAGTTCACAATATCACAGATACAATCCCACGTAACACAGCACGCAGCGTGCGACGTTGAATGCCAAAACAAAGGAGACGTAACCAAAACGTTGCTGTAGCACCGCTACCGCTAGCTCGTGAATAGGTATAGTTTCGATCGAGATAATAATTAAACAACGCGCACTTACTACGCGATACATAGACAGATGGTTAGCCAGTGACTTCGTCTCAGTCACAGAGATCTTCGTGGTAAGTGATCGCAAAGCAGCGTTGATTTGTTGGCAAACAACTGTGGCTGTTTTCTTAATTAACGCTTTCAATGAAGACGCAATTCTCATTCAACACAAACACAGTGAATCATGAACAAGGAGGACTTCCGACTACATCCTGTACTCCCGAGGCACGATATGACACAAAAAACTCAGGGTACTACGAAAATTACCGGTCAAAATGTGCAGGTGTTCAGATTCACGCGTTCAGTGCTGTTCCCCGAGTAATGTTACCGATTTAAAAGCCTAGGAAGTTAAGTTATACGTTCTTAAGTCAGAACTCACTCACTAGTTGTCTAGTTAATCAATATGAATAATTAATTAAGATAGCAGATGTACTACTAAGTGGATTCTGATTCTGTAGGGAACAAAATAGCAAGCTATGAAACCGCAAACGCGAAATATTTCCGTTAAGTTGAAAGATACAGCTAAGATGGGGAAAAATGCACAATTGTTATTAGCAGCCATTTAAATGGGTCATCAGTACTTCATTCTAAATAACGCATTTGATACTGTGGCGTCTTCTTACTAATACACTTCGTGACAAGTATACGAAAAAAATGCAAAGTAGTTTTGAATAAAATCTTTACGATTTTAAAAAGTTTGAAACCGCTTTTCAAGCGCAATGAGTTAATGGTCACGCGCCAATGCCTACGTAAACTAACGTAGCTTCATTCATTGTGTGATTGTGTGCGACTATCTCCTCCTGGAAGATGAGTCGGCTTCACTGAAGAGTCTTGGGAATTTGGGTACAAAGCGGCGTCCCCAGTACCACTCGGCGTTTGTTCGAGTCAGCTTCTCTATCCGTTGCACAACCAAGTGCGACCTGCAAGGCAGCTTCACCCATGATTAAACTTGGATAAATGAGATTAGTACCAAGTTGCCCGCCAAGTCGCGATCCTCTAAAATGCAGGGCGTCTAATTATGCACTGTACAAGATACGCCAACACTGGTGTCTTAACCGACAATGGGAAAACACGATACGGACTCAATATTCCAAACCACGTTTAAGGAGGATGGAGAACCAATGTTGACACCTTTATGGCATTCTGGAGCAACGAAGGACCAAGACGAGCAAACGAAAGCAGGGGCTGTGATTGAACAGCTAATATCGTCAAAGAAGTATACGTCTATAACACGTCGTTCAGAATTGATTGTCACCATTTTATCGAGAACGACATGCTTCATGAAACGTCTAAATAATCTTGTTCGATCCAGTGATGGCTAAACTTTCCGCATGGAGATCACTGTATTGAACAATTTAGTATAGAGCATGTGATGCGTAAGAAACAATGATCCATGTACCCAGCTAATGATGACACCAAAATATCACAATACAAACTAACCTCGACGCTAAAACTAATGAACCTATTTGAAAGTGAACTCATTCGAGTCAAGACAAAATGCTAATTATCTTCGAAAAAGCTAACTTCTGAAAACAAAAATTTCAAACGGGAAAGATCACACGAACGAAACGTGCCATTAGCAGGGAAACATTTAATCAGAATCTAAACAAATTAGTATTGCTATTTATTTCGAAATTCCCCCAAAGTCAAACTTTAAAGCGCTTCCTCATACACGGGCTAGCGTGATCCACAAATTAGCAAATGATTCATACATCCCATAAAATTGGCCAACTTCTAGACCGCTCAAATCAAACCCCGAATCGATAAAATGTTTTTCATTGGCTAGTCAACAGTCAATCACAATCGTTTCCCGTGTTGAGTTTGGCTGCGTTTCGCATCAAACGATTTTATCACGGAAACACATTGCGATCGGAGCATCGATCGGTTTGGCTAAATTAAGATACCACAACAATTAATTGTTCCATTACCAAACTGAAGTGAAACAGAAGGGGCATAGTAAAGCACCCAAAACTAGGCCGTGCACAAGACGATCGTCTTCAAATTTCCATCGGGTTTATTTACCTTGACAGATAACCGAGTGAAGTGACAACAAAAATAAAAACATGTGATACTATGGCGCGAAAAGAAGCGAGTGTCTCCGCATCGAAAGCATAGCGATGAAGTTTGCTTGCATGAAATCGCTATCAAGATATCAAATGAGAAGGCTTCGATCGTGGACATTTGTCACTGTTGTGTTTACAAACAGAAACACCTAGAAAGCTAGTAACAACCCTGAATTTTCAAATAATCAGACAAGGATGATGGAAAGAAAATAAGGAAAATAAACGTGTTGATCGAGAGAGATGGGGGTTAGAGACCTTTAGAAGATATAGAGAAGTAAGTACAGACATATTAAGCAGAGGTGAAACCATTTGGAACCAACTTTCAAGTTTCGTAAACAAGTAAAGATGTCAGCACGACAGATGTTTTGAGCTTTCACTGTTTGCAGCATAACCAGATTTTTATACAACTCTACAGACAAAATCCAAACACTTTAAACGTTGTCTAAGCAAGATAACCACTGATTTTGCTTCTGCCACATTAAAATGGAGACATTGTCTTGAAGACTATTATGAAAAACCGTCGGTGCCTGATTGGCCATAATAGCTATGCTTCTTGACATTTAGATGGTTTTTATCAACTAGTCACTGTAGATACATGCACGATTTTAATGTTTCCCACTTTCAGAGGTCCTAGATACCGAGCAACAAATGTATGTATCTCTGTCACATGATGGTAGATACCGGAGAACAGGGCGATTGATATGAATTCTGTGACAAATGGACGAGAAAGGATAGCGAAATTCGTGCCCTTGATACTCATCGTTACGCATACGGCGACAAAGTTTAACCTGAGGAAACTTGTAATTAGGTTATGTTGAAAGTCATGATTCAATGTTAACCAGGTCGGACGCACCCAGGAAGAAAACCGACTGTAATTCACGATAGAAGATTTAAACTAAGAAATATCGAAAATACAAACAGAAACGCCGCGCACCTAGGTCTCACGAACATTATTTCGATTCTGTAGCTAAACTAAAACGAATCAGCGAGATTTTCACGGAAATTTCATTCATGAAAATAACTCCAATCCTACTTCAGTCGCAATCAATAGACGTTGGTAATGGTTTTGTGATCTAATATAAGCGATGTACACTCCAGCGTGGAAGAACCACTGTTGTTGGCTGACAGTCAGTGGTGGACGGTCAAAAGAAGACAGGCACATGAACTTGTACGACTTCAGACAACTAGGAGCAACATGTTTAAATTTCCGAGCACAGAATGTAAGCGTGGTGCGCACAAAAATATCAGTCAAATATGAGATTGGTCCTGTGTATCGATGCAAACGGGTTATACTACCACATTAATACTACCATCGGCTAAGTATAATATGCGAAAATCCTGGTGCAGATATCCTGCGAATTTAGTGTGTTGTGCGATAACATTATGTAACAATAACGACGAAACATAATGCCCAAAAATGGTAAAAACATTGTATGTATGTATGTATGTATGTATGAAATCACAAACCTGATTCACAGTAAGGGACTGCGCATGAGCTAAGATACTGTCAGGTTGCTCAGGCCTAGACAGATATGAGGAATGAAAATATAATTGGCAGTAAGACTCCAACCTGTTTTCGCATGCAGCTCACTACCAGAGGCAAATCAATTTAGCACGGTGTTAGCTGCACAGCACACAAGTATTTCACGATTGCACATCCGTGCAATCACAGTACAAGATTATAAGTATCAGTAGTCTAGAACCAGACAACACCGTAAAGTTTAGCAAACTCCACGTCGGCTGAGGTTTTGTCAGGTTGCTAAGGCTCACGTGCTAAGGACCGTTAGACATTGGCAAGTACTTTGCTGCAGTTGATTATCCACAATGTTAAATTAACTGTGCAGTACAGAGGTATGAGACAATTTCACAATCTCACACGAGATATGACGATTGTATAACACGATGTGCTTTTTGGGTTTGTCTCTGTATTAGAGAATTGGTTCCAATTCACTCAAGTGTAAAGGAATCCGTGGTGATGGGAAACAAAAATTAAAATCGGTTGTTTCATAGAAGCCAAACGCATGTACCTGGGACTTTTTGTGGACCGCTAGCGAAAAGCCGACGGGAACCACGAAAATTGAGTCGGCGACGAGGCGCATTGAACACGCTGGGATCAATCATATCACCTTCGAACGATTCCGGTGGTTCCATGTAATCTACATCCACAAACCGTGGCGATCTGACGTCGTGTAATAATTGACGGTCATAATCGTCGTTGTCCGGTGAAATGTCGAAATGGGAGAGGCTCCGGTATTTAGGTTCACCACCACCATCAAAAGCCAAACGTCCCCGACGTTTGGGCGAATCTCGGTCGATGAAACGAGGATAACGTTGTTTGGAAAGATTTTGCAACCATTCCTCGTTGCCTTGCTCAAACAAACCATCGTCCGAAAGTTCTTCTAATCTAGAATTCGTACGAGAACTTTCATCGGCTGAGTCACGATTCAAATCATTTCTGAAACGATTAAATTTACGAAAAGATGGTCCAGCGGAACTCGGAATGGTATAATTTGACGATT
Source organism: Atriophallophorus winterbourni (assembly GCA_013407085.1). Lineage (NCBI taxonomy): Eukaryota > Metazoa > Platyhelminthes > Trematoda > Plagiorchiida > Microphallidae > Atriophallophorus > Atriophallophorus winterbourni. Next base: position 40,407 of record JACCGJ010013773.1, on the reverse strand, counting down.
GGGCACTCCTCAGTCGTTGAGCGAGATTGCGTTGTGTATTGATAAGAGTTGGGGAGGTTGTGACAACTGGAATGGGATGAAACACGAGGTGAATTTATTCAGTCAAGGAAACATAAGCTACTTCGTACGCATTTGCAAATACAGCTGGAATAAAATACGCCCGTTTCGCCCGTTGGTAATAAAATAATACCCTTGTAAGACTAAGTGATCATAGTGAATCGAAAATATTCATGAAGGGTTACAAATTTATACCGGTTCGGTGTTATACTCAAAACAGATTTAGAGAAACTTTTAATGGGTAAATACATCTTAACTGACCAAAAAATGACTGATAAAATTGAACAGCGCGACAATATCAATCCACGCAGTAATCAACGTTGTACCAACATTTATTGGGCCCGAATTAACCGATGTGTTAGAAAAATCATTGTACATGATAATTGTAATAGATACTCAGTTAAACAAGTTAATATGCATGCATTTTTGACAACTTGAATTGATGAAAGTCGACCAAAACGGTACTCCGAGCTTGATGCGCAGCATCTGCTCGTGTCAGCGGGTAAAACCGGAAGAAACGGGAATGGGAAAATATTAGTATTGAACATTTTGGCTACGAATCCAGTGAACAGGTCTCTTCAATCAATGAGACACTGGTTTAACGAAGGTGGCGTAAGATAGCCATTTGAGAAATATTAAGTTCTCGCTGTTAAACATGATTTTGTACAAAATAGAGCGTATTTGACGGATTTTGAAAGAGACGAGAATATTGTCTGTCAAACAAGCGTGTCGCAGCTGAAAGTATTAAGTGAAGCAGTTAGAAAATATACGTTGAATAAAGGTGGGCAAGGCAAACGACGGCAAACTGTTTGAGGGAGATAACATCGTAACGGATAAAAGCGTGTTCAAAATCAACATATTCTGACGCTGTAATAACTTCACTATATGGATCCAAAAACAGATGACTAAGTGAATGCATGCGAAAAACAGAATATGGACTAGCGAGACTAAAGCGCCGTACTCTAAAATAGCAATGAAGTTAGCTTATGGTTTATGTTGATATTTCCACACAACAGAAATTAAATTATAAATTCAAGTTTGTAGTAATAGGCAATAACATAATACAACACCATTTATTTAGCCTAAAAACAACAATGATTTACTGATCTGTGCTGAGATTGACAGTAGTGCTAATATAAAAATTACGATGCCGACAATACGGAGAGAATATTGATCCTTTGGCCCTAGTTTATTGTATGCAAAAAAGAAAATAGTTCGGACTATGTAAACCTAAGTGTACTCCGACGGATCATTATACATGAATACAAAGATGGTTAAAATCAATAAGACTGGCATATATATGATCACAAATTTACACAAGACAGCAATCCACATAAATGGCACCTGGCTATGTGCAACAATTCCGGGGACGAACCAAAGATTATTGCTATTAACGATCGTAGTGTTCGGCTTGTGCCATAACGTCAACTAAATTCAACCGCATTATAGCGATAACGAACTTGGAGCAGTGTGCCATGCAAAAGAATCAATTCACCTTAGCCATATCAACGTGACTTTGAATACCTAGGACACATTTTAGACGTCGTCATCCTTAGATCTGCTTTAGTTGACGAGAAAATCACTTAATAGTGCTTCTTGTTTATACTAACCTAAGTGACCTGAAAACGTTCCTGTGTATGTTGGAAAATTTGATCCTCAAATTACTATAACCGATTGCCTTTATTTTCATTTCCATTATTATTAAGGTAAATTCATTGATAAGAAACCAAACTTAATTAGGACCGAGAAAGTTCCAATAACCTTAAATGTGTCATTACCGTTGAACTTGACGGTTATACTAGATATCTGAGACATAGATCCACAAGAGGTGTACTCACTAATCGGACAATTGGCTTCATCTGATGCATCGGGACATTCGACCACTCCATTACAACGATCGTAGATAGCTACACACGTTGAAGAGTCATTGCATTGAAATTGGAGTTCCGGAGATTTACATACAGATGGCACTGGGAGAAAATGAATAAAGAAACTCAATAGGAAATTACCACAAACATCTCCTTTTTTCTGCCACCCAGACTGGCAAATGCAGAGTCCATCAGAGCAAATGCTGTGATCAGATAAACAGGCCACGTGACGATCGCACGGATCACCCAATTTAGCATCTGTTGGTGAATCAGCGAAATTTATACTAAAGAAAACAAACCCTTTTGAATAGGCTGATGATCAGAAATCACGATAACATCGTAACCCTGCCGTTTCGTGTACACACACTGGTTAGGCTGATCACATTCAAACAGAAAGCATCGTTTGGGAATCTAGAATGGGAATATTTGCATTCGACTGCACTTACCTTAGCGTTGTATACAGCGGTTGTACAAGTGGATAACTGACAGCAGGAAAAATAACACTCATGCATAGAGTTAACTGTGAGTTTTTGTAGAAAGATGGCGCCACCTTGTAGGGACTCTTTTATCCGAATGACTGTGTTCGCTTTGAATTCCGATTTGGCATCGCATTGCACATTGGATAAAATTCGAGACAAACCGGGGGATATAATTCCGAAAAAGAGCAGCAAGGAGGGGAGCTGCATAACAGAGCGCTGTCAAGCAAAGAGAAACTAACAACATACATCAAAATAAAATAACGTGATAGCAGGGCCGTCAAAGCCTTATAGTCAAGATCTAAATTGATAGCAGAAACAGCAAGCAACAATTCGCAAACACCAACACCATGACTCAACCATGGCGGCGAGTAAATTCATGACAAGCAACAGCCATGTGATGGAACCGATGCTTAGACAATCAAACGCAAGTAATATTTGGAAAATTGAAGAACATTTTTCAGCTATGAAGAATGAGAATTGGTAATATTGATGTGAAAAGATGGTGTTGAGTGTTGATAGTATTTTGAGTTGACAGTGTTGAGTAGTTCAAGTATGGCACACCCAATCATAATTAAAAGTTTTATCATTTTAAAAATCAGGATGTTCATCCTCATCCAAGATAACTGGGCTAGTATCAGAGCATGGTCTCACCAATCTACCATATATGAAAATGCGGTCCCAACCAGAAAATTGATTTATTTAACAGATTTATTTCAGTCTAATTCAAACATTCAATTAAGCAATAAGAAAATATTGTAAGAATAGCAAGCAGCAATACATGATTGTCCTACAACCATGACAACGCAATCGAGAGACAGTGAAGATGCCACGAGTTTATGTGCATATACCGATATACAACGAGTCAATATAAAATAGGTGATTAAAATCCACTGCGATAAACATTTATGAAAATTTTCTCAACTTGATTTGACACCATTGTCATGATTATTGCTCGCTTGTGCTGTACTTCATTTCTATACATGTAATAAACTTTTCGTATTTACCCGTTACCATTCGTTAGTTTGTCAGTCTCGTTTTAACTAAGTTAAGCATTACTTATTCTATACAAACGGTACATCCTTTTGGACACACTTGGGATATTATTCTAAAACATTACAACCACGCCATACAGAACTTTGCAATATATAGTTGATTGAATCACTAAGATGGTTTGTGGAATGCGCCAACTCGTGTACAAGGATAGGAGGAGCTTACTGAAACTCTACCCCCTAGAACTTCGAAGGGAAAGATTTGACCTGCTCCTGACACGCCGTATTCTTTTCGGTCAATATGGAGACAAGTTCCTCCAGTACTTCCGATTAGTAGGCGAGTCAAGGACTCGGGGACATGACTTTAAGTTGCAGAAGCCTAGAAGCCTGAAGCTGAGTCATGCGAGCCCGCTATCCACGCGAGTCGTGAACACTTGGAACTCTCTACCGAAATGGCTCCTGTCTCTACCATCTGAACAGCTATTCAAAAGCGCGTTCAATCAGCATTTGTTGAGACGGATGGACTTGATCCCCGGAGTGATATAGTTGTTTGCCTTGACAGCAGAAGTCAGTCATGGCTATTACTGTGATGAAGCTTAAACGGGATTTTATCCCTTCTGCTTTCGATTCAGAAGTTGAAGAAAAACTCCTTCCTGTACACTCCTGTAAACTCAATTAGAGAGGTCATTTCTTGAAATGTTCATAAGGAAATTTACTACACAATACAATCTCGGCGCGCATGATATTCAGCAAACTATGCGGTATTTAACTTTTACGTCGCACTACAGCCAACCCACACGGTTCACTTTCAAATAGATAAGCTTATTTATTAACCGAATAACACAGCAATGCTAGGAGAAAATTGCTTTCACAACAATGTCTCAGCTACTTAGTAGAGTATCCATTACTAACAGAAAACAATATACTTACCACTCACCAGATAAAAAATTTTAAAAGCTGCGTTAGAAAGGTATTCTCGCGAAACAGTTCAAACTTCAAGTGAATACTTTATCTTCGTGTAGTATAATACTATCACTCGTAATTTTCAACATGTTAACATTTTCAAGGTTTGGCTGACGGTTAAAAATTCGATTAGTCGATTAAGGTCACACACAGTGACTTTCAAATGTGATGCGATAAAATGTATAAATGTAAGAATGCCGAACATTACCACTTGGGGTCTGAAACGTAGTATACTAAGAACGAGAATGATGCAGGCTTGAATAAAGAATTAATTTTCAAAATGGAGAATCTATGTGAGTTTCTCAATATTCGTCGATTGCTTTCTTCCTCTTCTTCTTGATAGACGACAGGGGGTCAAGCCCTTGTAAGTCAGTTCAGTTCAGTTCAGTTGCACAGGACACTAAGTGGCAAACGAGCCAATCGAGCGCCCAGAATTTCTTTCGGTGGAAAGCTGCAGAGAAGCAACCACCACTGCCAAAGCGTTTATTCTTATTGTGATTTGGATATCCTCGACGATCGCGATGCCAAGGGATGATCAGGGTTGTATTTCGGAACCACCACGTAATGAATGATGCTGGAAAGTTATATCTTTATATCAGTGATATTGTCCAGGAGAACCTTAGTTGAAGAAATCCTGTCCAGTGTTGTACATCTTCATCGTGATTACAGGCAGTAACTTATTCACTAGTTGCTTGAATTGGTTTTCAGATCTTGCTGAAATAACCTCTTTTGTAAGCGCATTCCACAAGTAAACAATTCTTGTCAAGAGCGTGAATCCCCGTGGTAGGCGTAGTGTCCTTCGATTTTGAATCTTCAGAGCATGACCACGGGTTCATGTGTCCGTCACGAGATGAAAAACTCGAGCGGCACGTCACCATAAGCTCCCAGTAATATGTGACGAGTTAGCAGCAGGTCGTAGCGCACACGCCGAATACTGAGTGACAGAAGTTCGAAGCGTTGAATTCTCTCCACGTAAGCAATTGATTTCAATCCTTGAACTTGTTTCGAGGCCCGCCTTTGCATTTTCCAACTGGTCACGTTCTTCCTCAGTTTGTGGATATGTGGCTGGCAAACCATATTCCAAACTGGTCTCACGTATGTGGAATAAAGCATGCGAAACATTTGTGGAGTAATAGCCAAGAACGACTGACTAATAGCCAACCATGCGCGGTTTGCAGCGGCAGATTTCTGTTCGTTTCCTCCTTAGATTTAAGCGACCGAGTCACAATTGTACCCAGGTGACGTTCAGTATCAACCCATTTCAGTTGATGATCCCCGAGGAAGTACGCACCTTTAGGCGTGCTTGGCCTCAAAAGCATTACAGCGCATTTTGTAAGTTTACAGGAAGCTGCTATTTTACCTTCCAAACAAGCAATTTGTTCAATTCGTTCTGGAAATCTGTATTATCAGCAGAAGGGCTTGCTCTACCCCAAACTTTCAGATCATCGGCAAAAAGTAAACAATTCATATTTAATGATTCGGGGATGTCATTAACATATACTTTGAAAAGTATCGGGCCGGGAACAGATCCAAGGAGGTCTTCAATCCAAGTTAGAACAGGTCCCTTTACACCACGAACACGGAGCTTGAGCAATAGACGTTGAAATGGAGCACGGTCAAAAGCCTTACTGAAGTCAATAGAGGCAGTGAATACCGGGTGGCACAGATCAAGTTCAGCACACCAGTGCTCGCGAACTGTGATGAGATTGGATGCGTAGGATCGACTTTCCGTAAAACCAAGCTGAGCAGATGTTAGCTGACTGGTTGTAAAGAGAAAATCTTCAATCTGTTTTTTCAGCAGTCGTTCCAGGGTCTTCCCAACTACCGAAGTGAAGGTAACCGGTCGGTATTTAGTCGGATAACTTTTTTCACCGCCCTTATACATTGGTTTGACAGTGCCGTACTTGCAATTTCGAGGTAACCTACCACACCCTAGGGATAAATTGAAGATTAGCGCCAGTAGTTTGTGCATGATACTCGACAGTACATTTAAAAGCATTGGGTGTATATGGTCCGCGCTAGGTGCTGAGTGTACATCGAGTCGTTCAAGTAAATACTGCACCATCTCTGGCGAGATCGATATAACCGGCATCTCGGCGCTGCTCTTATGAAGCAGAGGAATTGGAAACATCTCATCTCTTTAAACCGAAATGTACTGAGCGGCGAGAAGAACTGATTTATGTTCAATTTCATGTTCATTCGAGCCTCCCATAGATCTCAAGCAAGGTACTCGTTGAGAAGCTTCGGTTCTACATCTAATGTACGCAAACAAACGTTTCGGCATCAAATTGGCTTCGTCGACCAAACGAGTTTCATAGTTCTGCCTTTTTTTCTATTGAGGTTGGTAGTCTGTTGAGGACTTCACCACCGACTTTTCAAAAACAAAAAATCCTAAATATGGAGCCTAAAGGTGCCAAACAGACCGCCATTCTACACACAAATAACCAATGTAAATTGCGCCAAAATCCGCATGTCTCACACTTTTTCAGAATGTGGGTATGACCACGTATTCTCCAACCTTTCACACAATTTACGAATTTCTATAAATTAAGTCCATAATTTTTCAGTACAATTCAGCATTTAACGAGCTGGATAAACCTTATGCGTTTATACTTTAGTGCCCAGAGGTTCAAACATTAGATTCGATGTTTTTATGTAAAAAGATGAACACCATATACTGTCTTGCTCGCTTTATTCTGCAAACTGTTTAACGAGGCATATTAAAAAAGATAGAAAATTAATCCAATGTCGGTGTCTGCATCGTGAAAGAAATCTAGATCTAGATCAATATCTAGATCTCCTTCTCGTTAAAGAATTTAATACCTAATTCAAACATTTGCCGCTCCTCGCACGATTCCGTCTTACTTTTCTCAATTAATAACCCTGATATGTACTGGATGATTTAGAGATCACAAATAACATCACCTCATGTATTCAGAATGCTAGGAATATAGTTCTCAAATTCAATCATCGCTTATAACACAAAACAATGTTATATAAGAAGTTGTATACAACTGAAGCACGATCCCTAATGGTTTCGCAGACTCAAGCATAATCTCATCTTATAGAATACCGTCATCGGATAATATCGAACTAAGTGCGAATCTTCTTATATGGCATAATTTCAGGTACAGCTTGAGAAACAGCTATAAAACTATTAAATTACTAGGGGTTCGTACTATAGTAAGGCACAATTTTTACTTGACTAAATATGCTAAACTGTGGAATCTTCTTTCAAAATATATAAGTATTAGCTCCTTTTACACGAATTCAAATCACATTTGGCTTCATTCCTTACTTCTCTGCATAACTTCTTAACCAGCACCCAAAACGGGGTCCGCAGGATAATTAAACCAAGTAAAATAACATCCCTTCGCCTAGTGAACAAAGAAAACAGTTCGGCTTCAGAATATACTAATCCATCTCGAACAATCAAAAAGAAAAGTATCGGAAAATCAACAACACAGAACTTCACGATTCTTCGATGAACATTAGTCGGTAAACTTCAGTGATTTCCCGAACATTCATTGACTTTTCTTTCTAACAATACCACTGTTTTTTGTATAATATCGGATTACTTACTGATTGTCTGGAAACAAATGCAATTACTGTGTACCTTTATTTTATTATACGTAAAACTCCGCTGCAGAAATGACCTTGAAAATGTATTCGCAATTGTACATACTACCATTTGATTCTACAAATCCTTTGGTAATTATTGATCATGGTTAGCATGTCTTGGATTTCGAGAATGAAATTATTTATTTATTTATTTAAAAATGGTCTATTGGAGCTGTTATCCACGATTCGTAGTAACAGTTGATGAGACACTATAATTGTTTATCCGTTTTTTGCAGGAAAATGTTCGCAGCGATTTCTGCTGTAATATCGATAAAGGGGATGGTTATAGGCCACCGACTGAAACCGTCAACAAAAGGTAATGTGGGCAAAACAATAAGAGATAGACACAATATCGACAATGTTCAGATGAATGTACTGGAATTGTTAAAACGGTGGAGAAAAATATCTTTGATAATTGAAATGGTGACGTCAATCTTTTCTGCGTTGACACTGGACACAAGCTTTCGTCCAATTTCGAAAATCCGCGTGCATATTTGGCCAAAAAATTGATCAGTGATCAACTTACGAGTTGTATGGATGTAGGGATATAAAGGGAATGAACTTGTTCAAAAATGGACTTCCCAAGTAACTTTGGTACTAAAGAAAGGTTATAAAATCACATAATAAATTTTAAATGGGATTGGGGAAAAAACAATTAAAAATCTTATGGATGGGGTAGATTGATAATTTTCTATGTCACTGTCATGTTTCTGAGACTTTGGTAAATGCTCGAGAATGAAGTTCGATCGACTGCTCACGGTGAGTTTTATGGGAGCAAATGTATCACTAACTGTGTTCGATGAAGAAGACAGTTAAAGTATATCACTAGTAACTTGCGAAATATTGTCAAGTCGACGTACCGAATATCCATCAGCCCTTGCTGACAAGGCAAATGTAAGGGGTTTGTGGTCAGACCAAACAGTTAAATTGCGGCCTTTAAGAAAATGGCGAAAATGGAAAACAGCATAGTATATACCTAACTATTCACGACCAAATGTACGGTAATCAAATTATCCACCCGCAATCACTATTGCTTGATGATCGATCGATAGTTCCCTCATTGACTGCACTTAATCTCCCACGTTTGAAAAATTGGTAACGTTCGACTGATGGCTCGGACATCGTCAGTTGACAGGTGATCTTCGTGAAAGATGATTCATTGCCTGATTATGGTTTTATAAACTTAGGGTTTCAGGTGTCTCGTTGCTGGGTTGTTCCTGAAGATTGTGGATCGAGTGACTGTGTTAGTGAAATTTAGTGATGGACTTCTCTTTGGTTATTGTTTTATGTACATCGAATTTTTGTTTCGTTTACCGATATGGTTGTAATAACTTGACCACAATAGCAAGCCAATTTGTTTTGTGTGTATGACTTTTGGTCTTTAGTGTTACATTTAAGATGCCTGCATGCAATTTGGGTTTTGTTTACTTGTATTCTTCTGCCGGTTAATTCTGTGCTGATTCCTGTGCTGGATTGAAATATACTCAATTCTGCGATTTGAGACAGATATGGTTGTTCTAGCGTTTAAGATTCATGTTTAAGTTTCTACAATGTTCGAAATTCTGCAATGATATTTTACATTTCCATGTCAGGATTTGATAAAACGTTTGCTTGCATTTAATAATTACCGGAAGACAGCAACTCGTTTACTGTAAATGCATTTAAGTGAGAATTTTCAATCGTGGTGAAGTCACTTCATCATCTGGCTGATATTGAAATTTATTGACGTTCTGTGCTGAAATGTCAGTCATTAGAACTTGAAGTGTTGATCAAGTGAGATGTGATTCGCTAAAAGACCTGTTGCTATAACTGGAAATAACACTGTATTAATTCCCATGGAGCTGAGATTCTTTAATGTGTGAAAAACTTATCGGCATCCCGGCGTCAATTGATATGTCTGTGAGTGTTGCTAGCACAGCCATGGCTAATAGAGACCCGCAACAGTATTTTAACTCCTGTATTGACCGAATGAATGAATATCACAATTTTTTAAAATGAACGATAATTGCATTATTCACCTGCGATCAATATTGAATGATGATCGATCGATAGTTTATTCGTTGACTACACTGCAAGATTTGTTTTCAAATTTCGGAATAAATCTACTGTAATAATTTACCAAACCAAGTTATCGACGTAACTGCTGGAGAGAAGGGGACATGGATTGTCATTAATTGACGAGAGCTTATCGAGTAAGTTTGCGAATTCTTTTTCGGTCGAAATGATGTCCTACAATTTTGGGGGAAGCAACAATAAAAAAAGGATTTATCAGGGTTAATTATAGCGTCAAATTGTAAACGTCGCTTGAACACGGCACGCGGATGTTCTGCATGTTCCACTTACGACGAAATAGCAAGGTAAACATCATACATATATACACGAACAAAAGATATTCCTTAGAAAACTTGGTCAACGAAGCTCTGGAATGCGCTAGCAGCGTTGCCTAAACCGAAGGGCATTTTTAGAAATTCGAAAAGACCGAAATGCGTGGTGATAGCTTCATCCTCTTGAACAACGTCGTCTAATTCCAGCCCCGAAAGAAAATACAATTCATTGAGTTCCTAGTCAGTTTACTCCTTTCCGAGTCGATCAACAACTGTCTGTGGGGAACTGATACTGTAGGTATGGTTCGCTGGTGGATTTCCTACCAGACAGTTGTCGATCGACTCTAAAAGGAGTACACTGCCGTAATTGTGGGATGATTTTGTCATCAAACGGTTTGTCTTCATGTAACTAAAGCTTGTGCCGTAGGAAATACGATGGCGTGTGACTACTCATTTCTACGTCGAAAGTATGCTTTTACAGGTTCTGCTCTTCTGTGGACGAAGATTTTTTAATAATGGCATGTTTAAGTGGATCGTAACGATTATCAGCATGATGGTTGAATAATAAATCAGCAACTTCCTTTGTGTCAGACGGTGACGAAATTCCAACCACACAATCAGATTGAGTTCATTTAGGTTTCCATGCAGTAAGACTCGAACAATGCTTTAATTCTCGCAAAAAAGGGGCGAGAATCGTAGATACAAAAAAGTGATGAGAAAAGTGTGCAATAGCTTCCGTAGAAATATCAGCTGAGTTGAGATCCATTTAGTAAATAGAATATATATGACAGCAAAATCCAAATAAATGGGGTATAATGTACGAATGAAAATTTCAAAAAGGAAATTGTTTGGGGCTCTTCAATTTGTATCGGCTTGAAAACGTTACGTGATTACTAAATATTTCATACTCAACAAACATTTTATCCGATATCTCAAAATCTTTTGGATAATATTGCATCTGAGACGGTTTTAATCATGTACACTAATTCACCGAGCGATTTAATCTATGTATAATTCCTAAAACTAACAGCTGCCCCGATTATTTAGATCAAAACTCTTCCGTTAGTATAAATAATCTACTGTACCAATATAAGACTTAATTCTTTTTTAATACCATCAAACTATTAGGGTATGCAGAGTTTGTTCATAAACCAACGCTTACGAAATATCCATGACCTCGTCTTCATTCTAAATATCATAAATCTATCTTGAACTTATCACCATCATTTTTTCAATGGCGAGCATAATATCGTATCGTTCGAATTGAGTTGCAATAATATAATGACTTGTAGTAGAAAACCACCTATACTTAGTCACCTAGACTAGAAAAACTTTGTAAATCGCATTAAAAACGATGATTAAACTAGTTTGTTTTCTTTCTGATTTGTTTAATGTAATCTCAGGTATCTTTCATTATAAAATAGCTGAGTTACTGAAGATATCTACCACTAGACATGCTAAACGCTCCAAACAGAGTTAAGCTCGAAATATAGAAAAGCGTACTGCTTACTTAACATCATGTGCTCGTAATAAGCATCACATCTCGTTTATTCTGCGTACGTACGATCTATCTGACACACTAGTACAAAGGTTACTCACAAACCGATTTCTGATGAGAGTACAGTCCTCAACTCCCGTGAAAATCAGAAAGCATTATCTTAACTAATCAACACTACAACATCGGAAAATTTAACTGGCATAAGCTACATCATTGAACAAAATTCATCTGGTTATGAGCACACACTAATAAACGAAACTTTCGCCGTTTGCGAGGAATTTATTTTGTTTTAAGTGAATCTTATTTTGACTTATTATATCCTGAGGTAATTACACACCCTTCATGCGATACCTTTCAAACCATTACAATTAAACTCTCTGATATAAATAAAGTTTGTATGCGAGTTGTGACCTCCTAAAAACATGACGAAACAGGTTTCGTACCAGCAATTTACAAAATGGGATTTGAAGATTTCATCTTACCACATCATAATATCTTCAATACCTCTATCAAATAAGAAATATTCAACTTACAATAGAAACATTTAGTTGTTATACATGGACACAAGTTCGGATCACTACATATGGATAACAATCATCGAACCATAAATCACACACCATTCCTATCTAAAATATTTGAGAAACTTGTCATGCAGACAACACTAGCGTACCTGACATCAAACTATTTCATATCAAACCAGCACGGATTTCTAAACTGAAAATCTTGCATAACTCGTCAACTAGAATTACTTGACACAATCACTTAATTGAGGCCTGGGAGGCATAGTTGTATTCATTGATATTACTAAAGCATTTGACAGGGTTCCTGCGCATTCGCATCGAACACGCGTATATTTCAGCGCTCCTGCGTTTTTGAATCTACTTCACTCCTGGTTTGTCGTATCTGGATATTTTATACGTTTTCGGATTTCTCTCATAACAAGCATTGTGAACACAATATTCTTGGAAGAAAAACACGCAATTTCTAAAGAAATCCATTCTTTACCTTCTGAATCACCGGAACCCACGCGTGCAAGTTTGAGTAAACTACGGAATATTCGACTGATTTTACGACTGTTCGAAAAAGCTCGAACTTTTACTCCGCTTGACACCTTGGACCACTAAATCGGATCCAATTTCGAGGAGCTACGCGGCATTTTATCCATACTAAACTAGGCGCGATTTTTCACTCACCTATTTCGTTTCATCCGTTGCAAAACCCGTCTACACATCATACGGACCTACACGAGCACACCCACTTACCCGAACCATCGATCGATAATTTTTCGCTCCGGTGCCATGACCTCACAAACGGAGCCCATTGACAGCGGTCACGTGTGCAAATTTTTTCGGAAGGCCGTAAGCCGAAAAGCCCAACAGGCTAATTGTTTTGTTTGTCGTGAGAAGGTTCATATGAAGTGCGATGCTACTTTGACCGTCGATGCCTTTATGTTATCAATGCAGACGAAATTCTTGGAGTTTGCTACATCTGTTAGATATGCAGATCTCAATCGAGAAATTGTAAGAAGACAACAGTGAGCTCACAGACCGACGCGGATACGAAAATTGTACGTTTAGAGAGTAGTGTTCAAAGAATTGAAGGTCTACTAAACGAGCTACTGATTGGTAAACGCGGATCTAGAGCAGATTGTGAACATCATGTCTCTTCCCCGGTTATAAAAAGGCAGCAAACCGAAAAAGGTGATGATAAACCTGTACACAAGCGCCCACATAATTCCAAACACTTTTTGACGCGAACTCCTCTGTCACTAAAATGGTTACGAAGACCAAGATTTCTGCTCATCGGGAGGTTCCGCTCAAACAATCGGTTTTAACACCTGATGTTGCCGCCCCAAAGATCGCAAAAAATCTCTCTGTAATCTGTACCAACATACAAGAGTCTAGCGAGACACATCTGGCGAATAGACAACGATACGACCTAGAACAATGGTCCAAACGTTTTACGTTGATGGGTTTGGAAACGATAAAACCTTCAGCTGTTACACGTTTGGTTCGCCACCAAAGCTCCCCACACTTCGGCGAAGCGCGGCTACTAAAAGTAACTCTAACCAGTGAGAGGGATATGGAGATTAATCTTTTGAATTCTTACTTGTTACGTGACATACCTACGTGCAGTACTCGAATCTATGCCGATATAACCTGGTGGGAAAGAAAAGGAGGCGGAGACGTCCGTAAGAAAATCAATGAGCGCAGTCTGATCCTTCTAGGCGTTCCAGAGGCTACCAGTACAACAGAGGTCGCGAAACAATAACAACACGATTATAAACAGTGGTTATACGTTGCAGAAGCGATTGGAGCACGCGAAAGTGTTGTCGCAAATACCTTCTGGATACCGAGGTCATCAAACTACAAAGGCGATGGACTACCCCCTTTAAAACTCATTTTTCTGACTTCTGCCATGACAGCCTTTGTCAGACGAAATTGGAAAATACACAGAAAAAATATACCAAATGAGCTCAGCCTCAGCATACCGAAGGCTGCCTCCGAAACACAAGCTGCAGCAACGCCGTGCGAAGACACGGACAGACTAAACTCAAAAAACTGCAATGGTGCCGCTCTCAGAGGGTCGGGCATACAAACATCATCCGCATAGGCTCGCTACACACGAAAACCACTGTTAAATGCCTATACACAAATGCACAGTGCTTGCGGAACAAAATAGCCGAATTATATCATTTTAACGCTTAGTTTGCTGCTGACATCATTGCTGTTACCGAAACATGGTTTTACGATCAGGTGAACGATTGCAAGCTGACACTTCCCAACATGATCCTACTTCGACGAGACCGTTCGAGATCAGGTGGTGGAGTTGCTTTGTATTATAACGAGCGTCTTGAATGCACAGCTGCACCTGACACAAGGTTTGAGCTAGAGGACACCATGAGGTGTAGCCTTCGCTTGGAAACTGGAGAGAACTGTATACTTGGTGTGATCTACCGCTCGCCCAACTCTTCCGATGCTCACAATAAAACGTTGTTACAAACCTCCCATATCTCTACACCAAAAGTGTGCATACTCAGCAATCCATTGAGTACAAATTCCATGAGATAATCACTTTCACTCCCCTATACAACCATGTCCATTCATTCAATCGACAAAAGGGCCTAAATGAATCATCAATTCTGGATCTGGTTTTAACCTCCGAAGCAACAGCAGTGAAGTCAGTGCAGTATCATAGTCCTTTGTGGCTAAGTGACCATCTTGTGTTGTCCTTCGAATTCGTGTGCAACGCCAGAAGGGCGTCGGGCGACGTTAAGTTCATCAGGAGAGTCTATTACTTCGACCTTCGCGGTGCCATTACGAATATGGAGGAAAAACATCTCGATTTCACGAATGCAGATACTCATTGTTCTAGTCTGTTAAGTTATATAGGTACAAAACTGAACGAAAATTCTACCTGTGTTCCCAAAAGAAAATCAAGAACATTTTGCTTCAAACTCCGAAACCGCACTGGGAAGTGGATAGCCATGCGAAATTCCGCATGGGCTGCACACAAAATAATACGAACAGACGCATCTTGGGAAGACTTTCGTAGTTTTCGTAACAAGTTGACGTCCTTAATTCGAGAAGACAAGCAATATCACCATTGGAAGCTGATCGACCAGCTGATCGACATCCTAAGTTGCTGTACACCATCGTAAACACCGCAACCAAGGTTAAACCAGGTGTATTTCCTATCCAGACAGAGAACGGACTGACTGATAATGTCAAGGATACAGCTGATGCCCTAATATCATTTTATGTGCAAGTATTTTGTCCAAAGAACGTGTCAACGCTGACGTCTTTGCCGCACCCACTACAATTCGAATGCCTTAGCAACATCGAGGTAAATCCAACGGTTGTGCAAAACATTTACGCGGACTGAACGTTCGCAAATCACCAGGAGAGGATGGAATAACACCCGCTGTTCTGAAGTCATGCGAGCTGGAGCTTTGTGGCCCACTAAGTGGTCTATTCAGCCACTCATTGAATACGGGAACCGTACCAACTCAATGGAAAACCGGTGTTATCACACCAATCTACAAAGGGGGCAGTCGTTCTGATCCGGCGAATTACCGCCCCGTGACGTTTCTTTCAGCGGTTTCTAAAATTTTGGAACGCCTGGTGTGTGAACGACTTGTTGAACATCTCGAGAACCATCAGCTAATAACTTTCACACAACACGGATTTAGGAAAACACATTCATGCCTGTCTAACTTGCTCACGACTCTAAATGACTGGACGCAAGCACTAGACCAAGGGGGTTCTGTCCATGACGGTTAATAAGATATATCTGAAGCATTCAACAGAGTGAATCACTCCTTACTGCTTCAGAAGCTGCAAAATGTTGGCGTCATCGGAAACCTACTAACATGGTTCACAAGTTACCTGTCAGGACGCAAAGTAAAAGTCAGAATAGATTGTGAAACTTCTCGAACAATTGGAGCCACGAGCGGAGTCTTTCAGGGTTCGGTTATAGGTCCGATACTGTTTCTCATATTTATAAACGATCTACCGAACTTACTAGCATGTGAGCTTGTTTTATTCGCAGACGATGTAAAAATCTGGACGAAGGTCAACTCTATCGAGGACTGTCAAGTTCTGCAAGGAGATTTGAATAAGCTGCACCAGTGGTTAATCCAAAACAAACTGCCATTTAATTTCAACAAGTGCAAAATGTTGCAATTCGGAAAACCCTTTCCCTTTACCTATACACTTGGCAGTTACCCGCTTGAATGGAATACATCACAGAAAGATCTCGGAATCTTGATGTCTGGCACTTTAAAGAACAGCCTACAGTGCGAAGCCTTCTACAAACGTGCGTGCAGCTTGCTAGGTTTACTGAAACGCATTTTCGGACGTTTCCCACAACACTCACTCGCGAAATTACTAAACACTTACATACATTTTGTCGTTGACTACGCTGTACAAGCTTGGAGGCCATGGCTGAAAAAAACATCTCTCTCCTCGAACGAATTTATCACAAGGCAACCGAAATGGTTACCGGATTGAATAATTTACCCTTTGAGCAGCAGCTGACCAGACATGGACTGTGCACCCTCGAGCGCAGACGTATCCTACACGAACTCACTCTGACATATCGAATCATCTACGCAAAATCCCACACTCTCTAACAACTCTTCAAGTTTGGTTCGGTCGTCCCCACACGCAGCCACCCTATGACCATTCAAATCCCACACCCACGATTGAATTGTCGTCGTCACTTCTTCGCTGTTCGTGTATGCTTCTTGTGGAATAGCTTGCAGACAGATATTATTACCTCAGCGAACGAGAACATCTTTAAACAAAGGTTACGAAACCGTATGTTGAGAAATACTGCGTTGGCCCCTACCTATTGATGTCTATATTTTCTTAACGCACGGAACTACCGTCCAACCGAAGATGCTTTTCCCTCAGTCTGTGTCGCCATTGAGAATTATTTTTGCTCCACCTATGAAGAACATGGATATGATCATACAAGTAACGATTTTTTTAATTTTTCATACGTATATTCTATGGTACTGTACAGCAATTTTCTTTTTTAACTATAAATCTTGAATCTTGAATCTTGAATCTACTCCTCGCAAACTTTTCCGCTGTATGCGTTACTAGAAATTTTCTTTCGTGATTACAATTTTTCATCACAGGTAGCACAATCTTTTTAGATTGTAGTGGACCAGTCAAGTTAGTATACAAAACTCGCAATACCAAAATAAGCAATCTGACTCACTAACAGTTCTTTCGATCCACGTACATATAATCTGCAATCCTCCTTTGAATATTCCTTGTTCTTGTAATGACTTCAATATTTCTACTCGCAATGTTACGTTCCCGAGACGGAATTCCCAAAGCCCAGATCGACCGAAGAACGCGAGTAACGCACACAATACAAGTATATTGTATTAGGTGATGAGTTATTTATGTACAAAATCGTATTCGACAGAAGAATTGTGTTCACTGAGTTATCGAACAAAGAATCGATGAAATGTGAGTAATAACGTTAACGGGAAATCGGAAAATCAATAGTACTATCGATCATCTGGGCGGACCGATATTGTCAGAACAAATTGAACTGAAGATATCAAAAACTGTACAATAGATTTTTACCAGAAAAATTGTTAAGTAAAAATAGATTTGTACCAACTCGACACATCTCCCCCCTAGAGCGTTGGAAAAAAATGGAAACGCTCGAAAGATTTAAGTGAGGTATGTCGCAAGTTTCTTTGGCCAAGTAACAATACGGCCAGATCGTGTGTGTTGAGTCCTTTTCAAGCAAGATCGTAAAGTCTGTGGGGAAGTACTGGGTATACCCATTGGTTGTGTGGGAGGGGTGGATTGGATGTCGGAAGCATTTTGTGGGATACAAGTGGGTACATTGACAACATCGCGATTTGGGCTTTCAGTGTTTCGTGAGCTCCAGTTTAAGCTCGACGGCGAGGGTTGCACATAGGCGACCTTTAGGCGATCAATGCCAATGTTATCAGGAGTTCCGTTTTTATCTATCTTGAAGTATTTGGGATGACGTTCAATTACTCGGTACGGACCGCTGTAAGGTAGGATCAAGTGCTTATTTACACTGTCGACCCTCACGAAGACAAACTCACATGATTGCAGGTCTTCATGCACTTGCTTATCGCGATGCGATATTCTTGGCTGTTGATAACGCAATGTCCGCATATGGCGCTTGAGATCTCCGATATACTGACTTGTTGGTGTGAAGTCGTGTTCACGAGGGTCACTGACCATTTCACCAGGTAACCGCAGTGTTGTGCCATAAACTAGTTCTGCTGTTGAACACCCGATATCTTCTTTCAATGCCGTTCGTAATCCTAACTTGACAAGTGGTAATGAGACTGGCCAATTTTGTGTATTCCCGTGAGCAATGAGGGCAGCTTTCAGTTGTCGGTGGAAGCGCTCTACTAGACCATTCGCGCAAGGATGATAGGCTGTGGTGCGAATGTGGTCGGTGCCCAGCAGTTGGTTTGACTCTCGTATGAGTGCTGATTGGAATTGAGAACCACGGTCAGTTGTAATGACTGAAGGAACGCCGAATTGTGATATCCAAGATTCGATTGATGCTTCGGCAACCGTCTTTGCTTCAATGTCATTCAAGGCCCTTGCGTCAGGCCATCGCGTAAATCTGTCAACACATGTTAAGATGTAAGAATGATTACGAGAGGTTGGCAGTGGTCCAACTAAATCAAGATGAATATGGCTGAATCTTTCGTCTGGTGCTGTAAAAGTACCATAAGGTGAAATAGTGTGACGGTGAACTTTTGCACGTTGACAATGAATGCATGAACGCGACCAAATTGAAATGTCGTGATTCATTTTTTGCCACACGAAACGGTCAGAGATTAACTTTCTAGTAGCGCGAATACTAGGATGTGAGAGATCGTGCATTCGGTGGAATATTTCACGACGTAATGTTGCTGGTACAAAAGGTCTAGGGGTTCCTGTGGATAGATCGCATGTAATAGACATGGAGGAGTCAGGAATTGGGATCTCGGTTAACGTCAACGATGAAGATTTCCGAATTTGTGGTAACTCCTGGTCGGTAAGCTGAGCTTCTGCGATTTTAAGTGATTGGACGTCGCTGGTAATAGCATTAAGGTGACCACGGGATAAGGCGTCGGCGACAACGTTATCTTGGCCTGAGACATGTCGGATGTCGGAGGTAAACTGTGCAATGAAGTCCAGTTGTCGAATTTCTCGAGCTGAGTAGCGGTCAGTGTTTGAAAGCAGGGCGTAACAGAGCGGTTTATGATCAGTTAAAACCGTGAATTCTCGCCCTTCAAGTAAATGGCGGAACTGACGGATGGCATAATAGATTGCAAGCAATTCTCTGCCAAACGTACTGTAGCGAACCTGAGCTGGTTGCAGTCTCTTTGAGAAAAACGATAATGGGCACAGTTCTCCATTGCGACTATATTGCAAAGTTGCACCAATCGCTTCGTAAGACGCATATGTGTATAAAAATAGTTTGATATTAGGATCGGACGGTAAGTGGTTCAGCAACGTTGCCTCGCTAAGCGCATTTTTAATGCGTTTAAAAGCAGTTTTAGCTGAGTCCGTCATATTTAACGAGCGTTTGTTGTTGCGGAGTAAATCCGTCAATGGTTGAATTAGCTCGGCACAGTGAGGAATGAATCGACGGTAGTTATTCCCAAGACCAAGGAAGCGACGGAGTTGTCGTATTGATTCGGGTAATGGGTAGTCTTTTATGGCGGAAACCTTTTGCTCTAATGGCCTGATACCTTTAGAGTCAACTTGATGTCGAAGAATTTCCAGTGATTCGACGCCAAAAACGCATTTATCGGGGTTTACGACTATGCCGTACTTCGACAGTTGTGAAAAGACGCGATGTAAATGTCCAGCGTGTTCAGTGGGCGATTTACTAGCGATGAGTACGTCATCGATGTAAACGAAGACGAAATCGAGACCCAAGAAAACTTGATCCATGAACCGTTGAAATGTCTGTGCTGCGTTGCGCAGACCGAATGGCATTCGAACGAATTCGAAAAGTCCGAATGTTGTGGTTATGGCTGTTTTGGGCACGTCTTCTGGTTCCACTGGTATCTGGTTGTAGGCACGCACCAAGTCAAGTTTGGAAAAGATGGTCTTTCCTCCAAGTTTCAAGGCAAAGTTGTGGATGTGTGGTATAGGATACCTATCTGGAACAGTAATTTTGTTCAGTGCTCTATAATCACCACAAGGGCGCCATGCACCGTGTTGCTTCTTTTCGACAATGTGGAGAGGTGAGGCCCATGATGATTTTGATGGACGAATGATGCCCAATTCCATCATATGCTCGAACTCTCGTTTAGCAATGGCCAATTTGTCTGGTGCTAACCGTCTTGGTCGAGTAAAGACTGGGGGACCGCGTGTTTCGATATGGTGTCTAACGTCGTGTTTAATCGCATTATTCGGCGAGTTTAAGCGGAAAACTTCGGGGAACTCAGACAATAAGCTGCTATATTGTTCTGGAATACTCGGTGGTAATACGCGAATAGACTGTATCGCAGAACATCATGGTTTTCCTGAGGTTTTTAAATCTGTCAGGTTGTCGATAAGTTTACGGGACTTCAAATCGACGGACAAGTTAAAGTGTGTAAGGAAATCTGCACCTAATATAGCGCTTCGTACGTCTGCAAAGGTAAAGATCCAACGCAAATCACGTCTGAGGCCTAGGTTTGAAGTTAGTGAACGTTGGCCAAACGTGGTGATCTGCGTACCGTTTGCTGCCTGTAATGTCAATGAGGTTTTGTTCTTGCGTTCCTGTGGTGTGGGCGGGATTACACTTATCTCAGCACCCGCAATTTATTCGAACAATCAGTGACATAAAATAGGCGACTAATGCTGTTGCCAGGTGAAGTCGTCGCTGTTACTTCCTGGCGTTGAAGTTTCCCTGGTTTGTAAAGTTTACAGAATGGCAAGCACTTTATAGCCTTAGAGTCGAATCGTCGATGATAATGACATAGACTGTGCTCGCGTTTATAGCGGTCTCAGGATGAACTTCTGTTTGAAGTGCGCGTTCGACTGCGGCTAAGTCTTGATAGCCGATCGTTGAACATCTTTGTTAGGGCTGAAATCTGTGAGGTTAATTCAGCGACTTGTTGCTTAAGCTCTTGTACTTCAGTTTCCACCACGAGCTTTAATGCGACTTCTTGTAGGGTAGATGGTGACTTGGCTCTGTACACCGAATGAACTTGGTCTGCGGTTTCTGCTAGCTTCTGTAGAGGTATATCTTTCTCGAGAACCGAAAGAGATTTTCTTAAATCTACAGGTAGGTTTTGAAACCATAGTTCACGTAAAACAGACTCATTCGGGGATTGTTTCCCTTGAAGGTGCATCATATGTCGTAACAGCTGAGAAGGGGTTTTGTCACCAATCTCTACTCCTGCTAACAATGTACGCGAATTTTGCTCATCTGATGCGGCTATTCTGTTGATCAACGCATTTTTCAGTGTGTTATACGGGTCGGATTTTGGTTTGTCATAAATAATATCGACAACCTCTGTAGCGACCTCGGTGAGTAAGTGTGCAACAACACAATTGTACATACTCTCCGGTTTAGTAATGCGTCTAAATTCGAAAATTGCTTCAGCTTGAGCTAACCATAGACGAGGGTTATGCGTACCGAAAGGTGGAAGGGTAAAATTGAAAAGATCAGAGCGATGGGCTGTGTCGCTGAAGTTATTAGAAGTCATTACAAAGAATTGAACTGAAAAAATCAAAATATGGGGAGAATGTGCGAAAAAGAGTGAACTTGGGCTCACCAAAAATGTGTAATGGACCAGTCAAGTTAGTATACAAAACTCGCAATACCAAAATAAGCAATCTGACTCACTAACAGTTCTTTCGATCTACGTACATATAATCTGGGGTGTTTTTCACTGCCTTCTTAGGGGTCTTGGGCTTCTTGGGAGGCGCAGCTTTCTTTGGCTTCGCGGCAGCTTTGGGCTTAGCGGGGGCCTCCGCCTTTGCTGGTTTCGCGGTGGCTTTAGGCTTCTTCGGTGTGGTTGCCTTCTTTGGCTTAACAGTCTTGGGCTTCTTCGGGGCCTTCGGTTTTGCTTCAGCCGTTTTCTTGTCAGCAACCTTGAAACTACCTGGAACTCCTTTGCCTTTGTTGCCAACATGAACTAGAGCACCTTTCTCAACGGCGTGGACAAGGGATCGACGAATGTGAGGACCCAATTTCTCGACATCGACCTTGTAGTAGAAAGAGAAGTACCCTTGCGATCCTTAGCAGCCAAGATTGCAGCTTTAATCATATCAACCACTGGAGGGTGATTGGCCGGGACCTTGGGCTTGCTGGTCTTAGGTTTCTTTGCAACGGGTTATGCTTATACAGCCACGGAGGTGTAGAATATTCGTTGCCGCAAACGGAGACGAGAACGCGGGTAACGCACACAACAGAAGTATATTGTATTAAGTGATGAGTTAATTATGTACAAAATCGTATTCGACAGAAGAATTGTGTTCACTGAGTTATCGAACAAATAATCGATGAAATGTGAGTGATAACGTTAACGGGAAATCGGAAAATCAATAGTACTATCGATCGTCAGGGCGGACAGATATTGTCAGAAAAAAATGAACTGAAGATATCGGAAACAGTACAATAGAATTTTACCAGAAAAATTGTTAAGCAAAAATAGATTTGTACAAACTCGACAAGATATAAATGTCTACCGATGAAGAAATTTGAATATTTCGAGAGGAGTCATATACGGCAGCGTTTTATTTCCATTCTATTCTTGATATTTAATAACGATATACTATCTTTCATAACACACTGTAATATCTTTTTGTTTACCATTCCAAGCAATCACATATATAGACTTGTCCATAAACAGAACACGTGTGCGGCGTGAATAATGTACTCACATTGTGTACATATAAACATGTATGCATTATAACAAAATGATGACGAAATGTGATCGATATTTAAAATAAAATTTACAATGATAAAAAACCTCAAGGATTTAAGTATAGTTGTTACGGCGGACTTAAAATGGGCTGCACAATACGGCTTATCTGCACAACGAGCTAGCGTAGAACTCTTTAGTCTTAAATATGCCCGGAAATGTAGAATGCCTGAAGTGTTTATCCCATTATATAAGGCGATTGTCAGGCCTCAATTAGAATACTGCGTGCAAGCCTGGAGCCCATTCTTCCAAATAGACATCTTTCTGCTACCGTAATGTTTGAAGTTATGTCTAGGAAAACCTACGAGAACGTCTAATTACTTTACATATATTCTCGCTTCGGCGTCGGCGTCTCCAGGGTGACCTAATAGAAACCTTCAGAGTCGTGAGAGTCCTAGGCCACGAGCTTTGTTAAAACCTGTTCTCTCGACCGCTCAACCCTTCAACTAGAGTGCATACAATTAGGCGCGCAAAAAATCACAATCGTGCGAATAGTAAGCAACACTTCCCCAGTGAAAAGTTTGTTAAGCTTCTGGAATAAGCTGCCTGAGTAACTAATCGCTCAAAAGGTTTTTCGATGCGTTGTGGCGTGAGCTTTTTCCTGACTTCTTTTCTTTTATATGCAGTGGCTTACCAATAGAATGAGCATGAATATTTTTCATTTTAAATTTATACGGTTTTTACCACTATTTAAGAATAACTGCACAAAAATCCAATAATCAAATGTCTCGTTCTAAATGTCATGCTTTAAATCTACGCACAAATTTTCCCTAGCTGATCTCTCACCGGCTTGGTGAAGAGAAACCCATTCCGTTTTCCCACTCTCAGCTACAAATACTTGGGACTGTTTGGAATTTACCTGACGTATAATCACTACGACTAGGATACCAAAGAAAAAAGAACCAAATAATTCAGCGCTGGACGTCCCTTTAAAGCTTTCCACCGACAGCAATTCTGGACGCTCGATTGGCTTATCAGCCATTTACAGTCCTGTACCGACTGAACTGAACTGAAATCTCTGCGTATCATCGCCTATAGCTTAAGTGGAGGATATAGACCGGTGGAAAGAACGAACTTTGGCAGAGATTTGTCTTCAACAGAATCATTCCACCAAAAATTTAGGAAGTTATGTTAGCTCATCAATTAGTAACAGTCATGTGCAATCTGATCTAAAATCAGGAAACAGTGTTGGGGAATTAAGGGGGATTTAATTAAGAAAAACTAGCTTGTGAACAATAATGCAAACTGTAGAATATTTTTTCCTTATATCGAATTGTGTACTTTGTATCCGATGGTTTTGTATCGCTCTCCTGAACAATCGATAAGATAAATTCTCAAAACCTTGAGGCTTTTTAAACGCATTACAAACAAAATTTAAAAATTTAGCGGGTAAAGTATAAAATGGCAGGATTTGACATTGGTGGTGTTTATTACTCAGACAGTATACTGAACCAAACAAATGACCAAGATAGTTTGGCGAACCTTCATCATGCAAAAAGAAAATTCGTGGAGTTTATCAAGCAATTCAATGATGGTGGCTTCGCCTTCAAATATCGGTATGGTTTATAAATAATTTTTATTGCCAGTGACCAACTAAAGAAAAACTATACACTCGAAAATCACTACCTCGTAGTCAGCCTGAAAGACCTCAACAATTTCGATTCTGTATTGACTCAGGAGTTGGTCACCAGGCCTTCAGATTACATTGCCACGGTAATTGTTAATATTAATATTTTGTACTGTTACAGCTAGAGGATGCGGCCACTGAAGTTGCTGAGGAACTCGTCCGAAAAAGTGATGGTGTCAGATTCTCAACTCAAGTGCTTTTGGAATGGGATGCAACAGCAGTCAGTTTGAGAAACGTACGCTCAGAACAAGTTTCACGCCTCGTAAAAGTTTCTGGTATAGCTATAAATACATCTGGAGTTCGCGCCAAGGTACTCAACATTTTTTCCTAAAATATTGGTAGGCTACACGACTTAGTTTACAGTGTCGTGGATGCCGACAGTTTCTGCCAAATTTACCAGTTAAACCTGGTTTGGAAGGTTATACCCTACCGAGGAAGTGCCCGGCTTCTCAAACCGGTGGTGGCACTTCCGCAAGGTGTCCAATCGATCCGTTTTTCATCGTTCCCGATAAATGTCAATGTGTAGATTTTCAAACTTTGAAACTACAGGAGGTTCCAGAAACTGTCCCTCATGGCGAGATGCCAAGACACATATTGTTATATTGTGACAGGTTAGTTTGCACACACCGTTATTTCTTGAAGATATTTATGTGAACAAGTTGTTCCGGGGAATCGTGTGACGGTCGTTGGTATCTATTGCATTCGTACTCCTGGTCCTGGGAAGGTTAGTTACGTATTTTTATGCGGATGATTGCTTCAAGTTGTATTTAGTGCGTTCTCAAATAATGCTTTGTACAGAAAAAAAAGTGAAGTGCCCAAGGGCTGATTAATTAATGTCATCTGAACCTTAAACCAGGTTTAGTGCCTCATTGCTGATGAACCGTTACATTCTTCAAAGCAGAAGTTATTATGTGTATCGTATTTTTCATCTTGTATTTTCTGTAAAAAACAATCGCATGCCTTACTTATTTTTTACTTGTTATGATTATTGCTGAAAGATCCGATTATGTAAGAATATGAAAAGACAGAGGTCTGAAAATTAGGCTTTAATCTTTTAGAAATTGTCCTAAGCAATCTGGAATAATACCACAATTTTGAGAAGGTTAAAGCCTAAATCTCAGTCCCTTGTCTTTTGATATTCTGAAATAATAGGATGTTTCAGCAATATTCATATTAATTTAATCTTCTAGAAATTGTGGTACGCAATCTGGAATAGAAAAGGATAACGGTAAGAAGTGAAATAGAATTACGGTTAGTAATAGAAAATGAAGTCAACAAATTATCATCACATTACTTTTGTGCGGCTGGCTCTAAGGATGGATTAGCCGGCTTCATTGATGCCTTCAATCACACTAACATACGCTCCTCGATTGGAAGCGAGACCGTTCCAATTTTCAAACGCTGCAGACGGTACACAGTTCCAGAGCATCTACATCCCTCTTTACAGTCGACAGTAAGGACCCCACTTATCGTCTACGCCAAGTACGAGTAGATTTAGGGTCGAGGGCAAGTTTCGTGAGCGTTGAGTCTGTCTTTCGAAAGACGTGGCCAAACCAGTGCAATCTTTGTCATTGGCTCTCAGGAAAGCCGAGGTATCCGTTGCATCGCATCCGAACGGCACCGTTAGATACCCAACCAGTATATGGGACGCTCAAGATTCTCCCAAGGCACCAAGGGTCGAACACATATGAATATCTTGCACCATGTGAGCTTAGCGGCCACGTCTCACATCTATGGAGCAACACAGAACGGATCGCTTGCTTTGAGATTGATCCCGGGTCTGCATCAGAGAATGCCTTTCAAACTGCACTGTCCGACCGAATGGTCGGACAGCTGAGTGTATTTCGCGGCCCATTTGCAGCAAGGCTACTAATGTGATGTAAAAGCGTTTGCTGCATTTCGGCAAAATAACTACATGATCACCTTAGTCTAGAATGCATGCCGCCGAACTTTTCAAAAATGTTTGTTTCACGCATTTGTATATTTCACTCGCCTCTGCTTCGTGTCGCTTGGCATCTTGTCTAGCTCCATACATGTAATTCATCATGATGGATAGGGGGAGTAACCTTTTTATTTCGTCGTAAAGTTATTTTTTTATTTCGTATAAAGTTAGCATCCACAATGATTGTCATGTGGAAGGCAAGGATATTGATTATCAGGTTGTCGTATATTGGCCACCAGTAATCTTTTGCAACCTGAATTGGCCGTGCTATTGCTGGTTTGGGTAGATCGAGTGATGAGCATGATGATGATGTTCTGGTGTATGCTTTCGATTTTTCCGCACTCAGATTAAAGTATCATGCATCCACTGATCTGTTTATCAGTGTATTTTTGCTTTCCATTTATGAAGCATCCGCCATATCTTGAACATATGGTGGATGGACAAAGTAACAAATGCTGAAGTGCTTTCTAAAGCTGTCCACTGATCTACATTAATTTTGGCATCCATATAGTCGTTTTAACTTTAGTATCATTCAAGGCTTTCTCGTTTCATTATGCAATTTTCTTACCCTTTTCAACATTTTTTCCCGCTTACATGTTTCTATTTGTTACATCCTAGCAAAAAAGTGGCGCTGGCGAGCGCGCAAATTTAGCCGTTCGCCACCCGTATATCCGTGTCCTAGGGTTAACCGTTGACACAGAAGGTCCAGGCAGAAGTGCTCTGGTTTCAGGTTCTGTCACGGGAATCGGAGCCATGACGACATTAACTGAGACAGAAGAAGAAGAACTTATCGCTTTAGCCAACTCACCGGATATATATGAGCGTCTCGCTAAAAGCATCGCACCTTCAATTTATGGGAGTCTGGACATCAAGAAGGCAATCGCATGTTTAATGTTTGGGGGTTCTAGGAAGCGGTGAGATTATTTATTCTCTTTCTTTAGAATGCCTTACATATATGTATTATTTGCTAAAACGCGACACGATTTCCGTAACATA
Organism: Atriophallophorus winterbourni; assembly: GCA_013407085.1. NCBI lineage: Eukaryota > Metazoa > Platyhelminthes > Trematoda > Plagiorchiida > Microphallidae > Atriophallophorus > Atriophallophorus winterbourni. The sequence continues at coordinate 12,612 of JACCGJ010013773.1, read as the reverse complement.
TCGCAACTATAATTCTCACACCTTAATGTGATATTCTGTTAGCTCATATGCAATTATATTGGTCAACACAAGCATAACGATTCTGAATTGTTACGTTATTGATACTGATGTAATACTGTCCCCGATAAAAATCAAACGCTTGAAATTGCGCATATCCGACTAATGCTTTCTAAGCAACTATGAAGTTAACGAGCTCCAAACCTGACTTACAGAGCACATATAACAGAAAAAGAATACAATGTATAAATATATGTATAAAACTGGATCGCACAATTTCTTTATACCATAACTTTGACCTAAAGTTTCATATTTTTTAATGCAGGATTTTACTTTCCTTAGCTGTTGTTAGAGCATGCACGCACTTCGTTTTTGCTTAATGTAAAGTCTAACGGTGTGTCATTCCAAATGCAGTCTGGATCCATGCTTTTGATTTTGTGCATGTGTAATAGTGCTCAACAACTCTTTTTGATATCGTAAACCACCATTCTCATCATGTATGTATGTATTAAAGCACAAGCCTGATCCAGGCAAAGTGCCGTACAGTCAGAGACTGCACGTGGGCTGAGATACTGTCAGGTTGCCCAGGCCTAGACAGATATGACAAAAGAAATGGAAGTGGTAGTGAGACTCCAGCGTGTATTCGCATGCAGCTCACTACCGGCGGCCAATCAATTTAGCACGGTGTTAGCCACACAGCACAGAAGTACTGCAGGATTGCACATCCGTGCATCATGCATTCAGACGGTGCGGACTGGACACCATAGTATTTCTAATATATGCGCTATCAACACGTTGCTCAGCCAGACGATTGTCGAGTGATAAACCACACAGTTCCGTTAGAAGTACACATGTACGTCGATACTCAATGTGATTAGATCTAAATCATTGCGGGTTGCTCGCAACAATAAATGGGCAATACAGCAGCCAACTGTCAAATTCGTGACTCAACAAGAGCAGTCCATCTTTTCTTTATTGCTTTTACGCTGGGGTCGCGCCATCTGGCAATTCTCAAACGTTTTCGTTGTCAGTTTGATTGTATCAGAAACGTTCATATAGTATATTAGGTGCTATTAGGTGCATTCCCTTCCAGATACGCCAGATAGTTATGAAAAGTTGATAACAGCGAGTCAATGGTGACTGAATACTGAACAACGCTTTATTACTTGACAATCAGGCGCTTGAAATTGTGGATCGTTTTACGTATCTCGGTAGTTGTATCAATAATTCTGCATCGTTAGATAATGAGATCTCGGCACGCATTTCTAAAGCGACCGTAGCATTCCGCAACCTAGGTCACCTCTGGCGTCAGAAAGGACTGTCTCTGCTACTCAAGGGTAGAGTCTATAAAGCGACAGTTCGGGCTGTGTTACTGTATGGGTGCGAAACCTGGACCTTACGTAAAGAACACATTCAGTGTCTCCAAGTATTCGACAACCGGTGTCTCCGCAGCATTCTAGGAGAGCTATTACAATCGTATGCGCACCGATGCTCTCCGAAATAAGTTGTTTGGTAGTAATGTCGATATAGAGAAGCAGATCAACCTGCATAGGTTACGCTGGTTGTGTCACGTTTTACTGATGCCGGACCACTGACTTCCGAAACAGATTCTTTTTGCGACGCCACATCCTGATTGGCGTAAATCTCGGGGTGGCCAAACCGTCACATGGCATAGGCAGCTAAAAATTCTTACTAGTAACCTTTCCTAAGTAGGCGCAGCGCGTCTTCCAGGCTGGTGTCCCCGCGATCATATATCGCAATGGTTAGTTACGCTTCAGGATATGTCCCGAAACCGTGTTCAATGGCGGTCTTGCACTAAGCAGCTTCTTGGAGTGTTTGCATAACCTAGTATGTTGTCAAGCGGAGTGACGAGAAAAGCTTGTTATGATGCATGACAGTGAAAGCCGCAAGGAAGCTGCCGTGCTGATGTTGCTTTACTCGTTCACGAAACTTGTTTGAATGGGCATGTCCCATTCGAGGTGTAGGCCACCTCTCCCGTTTGTTTGTGTTTACTCTTCTATAGAAGCCGTAGCAATTTAAGCCCCACCCTTCCCCATCTTTTAGGATTTTACTTTTTCATGGTTGTATGGCAGTTAAGCATTCGGTACGTGCTACCGGTGTAATGCTGTCTTTGATGATGATGATGATGAATACTGAACATTCTGGTTCAAATGTTGCCATAACTACAAATATCCGAAACATTTTGCGGCGTCGATGCAGCAAAACAATAACCAATTTTTAACAGTTTACTTTCTGAAATTTCAGTTGCATTCCACCCCTTAAATGCGCTGATAATTAATGTATTAGCGTACCACACCACACTTCTTACGTAAGGACCGCGTAATGGCGTCGTATATGAAACCGGTACACAGATCATGCCTACCCGATTTCCATGGATGTGCAATCGTGCAGCACTCCTATGCTGTGGAGTCAACACCATGCTAAATTGATTTACCACCGGTAATGAAATGCATGCGGAAACACGCTGGAGTCTCACTGTCATTGCTATTTTCCTTTCCCATATCTGTCTAGGCCTGGGAAAGCCGACAGTATCTTAGCCCACGTGCGTCCTTTGACTGTGCGGCAGTTTGCATAAATCAGACTTGTGATATTATACATCATACATACCGGATTCCCACCTACCGTAAAAACAATCTATTATTGCTTTAACAATCTTTATTCAAAGTAGTCCTTTATAGCCGTGGCTTATTCTAAACATCGTGCTAAATTGATTGGCCAACGGTAGTGAGCTGCATGCTGAAACACGCTGGAGTCTCACTACCATTTCTATTTCTAGTCACCCCTCATATCTGTCCAGGCCTGGACAACCTGACTGTATCTTAGCCCACGTGCAGTCTCTGACTGTGCGGCACTTTGCCTGGATCAGGCTTGTGCTTGCATATCATACCATACCATACTAAACTTGCATTCCTCAATCACGCGATACTCAATCTCCGTGTGATTCTGAATGGTAATGGTTTACTTAATAATAATGTCTAGTTTTTGATACCAGAAACGATGACATCCAAAGTAATTCGCTTTTATTTGGCTTCGTCTGTTCTTTTCAAACAGTAACTGCACAATGTGCATCCGCCGATATATGATCCCGGTAGCGAAACTGAGCGACAAAAATATGATTCTTTTTCTTCTTCACTTGGCATTTGTTTCTGATGCGCAAGCAGCAGCTCGAACTGTGCATTTGATCTACAAATTAAAAAGTACAAGATCATTGTTTGAGACGAAAGCGTTCATATGTTTATCCAATTATTCATTTTTTGCAATCATGTCAGACTACCTGATGGATTATACCGCCGTGGTGACATCAATATGTTGATGCTTGGTGATCCCGGTACAGCTAAATCGCAATTGTTGAAATTTGTCGAACGTTGCGCTCCGGTTGGTATTTACACGTCGGGTAAAGGAAGCTCTGCTGCGGGTTTGACGGCTTCTGTGGTCCGGGATCCCTCTTCGGTAACTCTTTACACACATTAACTTGGTGGTCATTTCTGTGCAGCCACACTATTCCTCTTATTCTCAATGTCTGGTTTATTTGTGATTCTTGTGCGGTTCTAATTTGCTCACCTTGTTTGATTTCAACTTTACTGCAACGTTGATAATCATGAAATTGATCCTACTTTCGCCATCGTTTGGTGATTACAAAGCGAAATATCCCGATGCGATATTTTTAGTTCGTCAAGTTTACGTCATCGTCATGTAGCAAGTACCGAATTCTGAAGTGTCGTACAACCAAGGCACAATAAAATCTTAGAAAGATGGGTGGAGTACATGTAGAAGAGCGAACGCTGGTACGATGGGTTGGGAGTGCCTACACCCCAAATAACACGTACTTTATCATGTTTTGCAAACGAGTAGAGTGACAGCAGCATGATAACTTCCCTGCGGTTTTCACCTCCATGTATCATAACAAGCTGTCCTCGTCATTCCACTTAGCAGCATACGACATGAAGTGAACACTCCAATAAGATGCTTCGAACAAGGCCTTCGGTGGACATCGTTTTCAGCTATCCTGAAATGTAACTACCCATCTTTGCTGTACAGTGATGACGACTAACGAGTAAAACATTTTGCTTGTCACCAGACTTGTGATTTCCTACGACTGTAGCCTGCTTCTAGTTCAGCTAATACGACTTTTCGGATGTGTGCCAGCTCCGGTTAATCTTTCAATTCGCTCTTCTGTTCAGCGCAATTTTGTTTTGGAAGGCGGTGCTATGGTGTTGGCTGACGGCGGCGTTGTTTGTATCGATGAATTTGATAAGATGCGTGAAGACGACAGGGTGGCGATTCACGAAGCCATGGAACAACAGACCATATCAATAGCCAAAGTAAGTCTGATTTGCGTGTTTGCCAATGTGCGTCTGAAATCCCATCCTCTTACCATGTCGTGTTATTTTCCAGGCTGGTATAACGACAACGTTGAATAGCCGATGTTCCGTACTGGCCGCTGCAAACAGTGTCTACGGGCGATGGGATGAAACGAAAGGCGACGAAAATATCGATTTTATGCCAACCATTCTCTCTCGTTTCGACATGATTTTTATCATTAAAGATGAACACGATGCTCTACGGGATACCACTTTGGCGAAGCATGTTATGCAAGTTCATCTGCATGGAAAGTACGTCACTTAACTGATTTTGGATCTAAAATGTTACTGATGGCTTTCCATTCATCCGCTTCACTTCACCTACTTTGGCTGAAAATACTAAAACCACCGTAGCTTTTTCTACTCTTTTTCTGGTGACACTTAGTTAAATTTAGCGTTTGGTGTTTCATATTTCATAGAACAATCGATTGCATATTTCCTAGGTATTTCATCTTGCATTTGCATTCAACCTCATATTTTGATCGCAATTCGCCCACACATTCGCAGTGATCCCATTAGTGAACAGACTGGCGATTCGGGTGAAATTCCACTAAGCACCTTGAGACGGTTCATTGCTTACGCACGCGAGCGCTGTGGCCCACGACTGTCCGAGAAAGCCGCCGAGAAGTTGGCCAACCAATATGTTCTGATGCGTTCTGGATCCACGCGACAGGAGCAAGCCTCCGGCAAGCGGAGCTCCATTCCGATTACTGTGAGGTAAGTATGCTTTCTGCTGCCAATGTGTTGGTGTTGTGTCCAGCAGCATCGAATTGGGCTATGTGGTGTAGCGACTGTAAGAAATCACAACGTGATTCCGGCAAAGTACCACACAGTCATCCACTGTCAAAACTAAGGCAGATATAATACAGCACAAGTGACAGTGTATTTGTAAATTAATTTACAACGGTGTTAAATGCACAGTACAGTATTCCTGCACTATTTCTCAACCGTGCGTCTATTATATGGTATGGTATGAAAGCACAAGCCTGATCCCGGCGAAGTGCCGCACAGTCACAGACTGCACATGGGCTAAAATTCTGTCAGGTTGACCAGGCCTAGACAGATATGGGGAAGAAAGAGACAGGAAATGGTAGTGAAACTCCAGCCTGTTCAGCATGCAGCTCACTACCTCTGGTCAATCAATTTAGCACGGTGTTAGCCGCACAGCACAAAGTACTGCATGATTGCACACCCGTGCTTCTATTAACACGTACATGACCGTTTTATCCCAACAAGATACTGCAATCTCGTGCCATTTTAACTCCTTGTGGTCTTCTATCTGCGTGTCGTTATTTATTCAATGATGAGCAGTCGTGTTTCCACAGCTAGCGGGTAATCCAATAGAACTCATTGCTCAGTAATTTCACCTTTTTTTTAAAAAATAACCCCTATTCAATACGTGACAGTACACGTCCTCTCACCGATTTCTGAAGATTATACTTGTAGTTCTAGATGCTGCTTCCTTTTTTTTGGCAATGGGCCATTTACCCTGTTTCTTTCCGTTTATTTAACTTTCTGGCGATCATAATCTCGAAACCGATGTATTTTGCCTTGCTTTAATTCTAGTCGCTAAGAGAGCATTGTGCTCGTAGAATGGTGATTGGCAAATTTGTACCAAAGCTTTCCATAGCCGCCGATATTCAGTTTCTACAGAAGGTTTTTAGTGAATGTTGTCTATTTGTTATCCTTTTTCATTGATTAGTTTTGCGAGGCTGAGTATTCAACCCGTGGTACAGATTTGAAATTGTGTAATATTTCAGTATTCCGAAGGTAACGCCGTACAACCGGTACTGAGCTGCATGCGGAAATACGCTGCAGTCTCATTACCATTTTCCCTTTCATGCATTTGTCTAGGCCTGGGTAACCTGACGATATCTTGCTCACGTACAGTCTCTGACTGCGCGGCAGTTTGCTTGGATTTGGGATTTTGATTTGCTACATTCACCCCATTTCTATTTTCTTTCTATTCCTCTTCTTTTTTTTCTTCCTCATATCTGTCTAGGCCTGGGTAACCTGACAGTATCTCAGCCCACGTACAGTCTCTGACTGTGCGGCACTTTGCATGGATCAGGCTTGTGTTTTCATACCATTTCTTTCTATTTCTTTTGTCATATCTGTCTAGGCCTGGGTAACCTGACAGTATCTCAGCCCACGTGCAGTCTCTGACTGTTCGGCACTTTGCCTGGATCAGGCTTGTGTTTTCATACCATACCATACATTCACACTAGTCAACCGAATTGACCATGTGATGCACTGACTGTTACAGGTCCAATGATTTCGCACATTCGTTCACTTTCCCCAGACAACTGGAAGCTATCGTGCGTATAGCCGAGGCTCAAGCGAAGATGCGATTGGCCCCGTTCGCGACAGAAGCCGATGTCGAAGAGGCTCTTCGACTGTTTCATGTATCGACATTGGAAGCCGCCATGTCGGGAAGTCTCGAAGGTGCCGAAGGTTTCACCAGCCAAGAGGAACATGAGTTGATTTTGCGCGTGGAAAAGCAATTGAAACGTCGTTTCGTAATTGGGAGTCAAGTTTCGGAACACGCGATTTTGCAAGATTTCACGAGACAGGTGAGTTTTTCCGAAAACCAACGCTTCGTTCATTCGCTTCAGCATCCGGATATGATGTAAATATGCGTCACTAATATCACCTTACCATTTATACATTACTACATGGGTGTGCGCTTGTGCAGTACTTCTGTGCTGTGTAGCTAATATCGTGCTCCCGGTATTGGGATGCATGCAGAAACACGCTGGATTCTCACTGCCAATTTTATTTTCATTCCCATATCTGTCTATACAAGCTTACAGTATCCTAACCTACGTGCAGTTTACGACTGTCCGGCACTTCGCCTTGATCAGGCTTGTGATTTCATGCATGCATACATTGATACTGCGGTTTCGCTGCGTGACAGTATCGCAGCTAACGGACAGATTTTGATATTTTATGGCACAAATCGTGTTACAGTGACACTTCACTTCTGCGGCTTCAGTCTATCGCGGGTATTTCGCAGATTTTCGCTCTATTGCGGGTTTCTGTGGAAGTCAACAGGTGGAAATATACCGTTTTAATGTTTGAAATACAAAAATAACGAATACTAATTCTATCATCATTACCGTACAGTACATTACTGTACAATAAAGGTACAGTACAATACGTAAACAAAACTGTACTGTATACTCACTGAACCTGATCTGAGTGTCTCCACCTGATGACGGCAAACAGTCAGAAACCGGTAGTGGCGTGTAAGGGATGGGGATGTGAGTACGACAAAATAGTGTACTGTACGCAATTTTTATATCGCAAGTCGTTCTGGAACGTAACAACCGCAGTAAACGAAGAATCACTGTGTTTCCATCGTCATATCAACATTTTCACAATTTAAAAGTTTTGTTTTGTACAATACATGAATGACTTGCGGTAATTTCGCCTCGGTCAAGATTATTCTTGGGTTTCCTACTCGTCGGTTTTATTTTGTTTAACAGGGATTTTCGGAACGCGCTGTATCCAAAGTGCTTCATTATATGATTCGTCGTGGTGAAATCCAGTATCGCATGCAACGCCGTATTTTATATCGCATTAAATAATTCTAACATGAAAACTATATTTCTATATACACAGATGTCCGTATTGTCCTATGTTGCTTAAATAAATTTTGTGTTCACACCATCGCTCTTTCATTCTTTATTTTAATCAATTGGATACCTTTGTTACCGAAAACGATTATGGTGCTCAGACCATGTTCTAAGCTTTTGACACAATTCAAAAAGTGTGGTAAATTAACGTCCGGTATCGGCTGAGTACCGTGTTTGTAATCCTAGTCTATGCTTTTGAGTTTCGCTGGTTTATCGATTAGACGTTTCAAGCTAACTTTCTTTGGAATCAGTTCTCTGACTGTTTTATCTTGAGACACAATTAATTGATGTTTAAGTATTGTAAGGGTGGAATTTCTCACTCCATATGAATTGCTTCATGTTGTATCCACCAACTTGCGGTTAAAGTAGTCTTCGCACTGCATTTATGTAGTGCAGTCTCTCACTGTGCGGCACTTTGCCTGGATCAGGCTTGTGCTTTCATACATACATACATGTAGGAAATCACAAGTCTGATTCAGGCAAAGTATCAGTCAGAGACTGCACGTGGGCTGAGATGCTGTTAGGTTGCCCAGACCTCAACATATATGAGACGGAAAATAGCAATGGCGGTGAGATTTCAGCGTATGTTCGCATGCAGCGCAATACCGTTGGCAATCAATTTAGCACAGTGTACCGCGCACAACACATAACTGCTGCACAATTGTGCACTGGTATGGTATGAAAGCACAAGCCCTGATCCAGGCAAAGTGCCGCACAGTCAGACTGCACGTTGGCTAAGATACTGTCAGGTTGCCCAGGCTTAGACAGATGTGAGGAAGAATAAAGATCAGGAAATGGTAACGAGACTGTAGCGTGTTTCAGCATGCAGCTTACTACCGGTGGCCAATCAATTTAGCACGGTGTTAGCCGCACAGAACAGAAGTACTGTACGATTGCACATTCGTGCACTAGCGCTGTAAAGGCCAGTAAGTCGGTGATCCTATGTCGTTGCATGTGTTGTGACACTATCATGTCTCTCTAAATGTGCTAGGTAATTAGCATAATACTCTACTGCGATGGCGACTATTGTATTTCAAATAGTAAAATTCACGAGATATTTTCAGTGCTCACGTCATATTGACCTGTTGGCTGCTTGTCCTCTACAGTTGATGTCTTCCATTGATGTAGATCTCAAATGCAAATTATTGATCTAAAAACCGACAGATAGATGTTTTCTCAAAGGGAATGTTATCATGGTGTCGGATATTTCAACAGGCAAATTCGAATATCTGAAATCCGGTAACCTGTCGATGCCCAATATGCAGTGTTCCATGAGTAATGGATGGGGTGCGCGTTCTGACGCAAATATGTGCCCTACACCTGCGAACGTCAACTGCAAATGAATGATTTGTGCACGGTTTCATTTAGCGTATTTTCGAGTGCAAACATTGCCATCATGTAGTCAATATTTACATTAAATTTTCGATCCTACTTTTGCCTGGATAGTGCTTGTCGGTTAGGATCCAGTCGCTAGTTTGATTCTGCCTGTAATTGTACGTTTGAGCAAAGAACAGAAGGTAGTCATGATAATGATTTTGGTAAACGGCTGCACCTCTCAGTTGGTCATGACTAGCTTCGCATTGGATATCAGCGCAGGCACCAGCACTCAGTCGGGTTAATGAAAACATTTTTTATCTTACTGAATTTCATTTAAGTAATATAATTTCTGAATTGCAATTTCACTTTCGACGATAAAAGATGGAAAAGATTCAAGTAGTAAATCGAATAATACTTCATAGCTAGATGCAAGAAGAATCCTACAATGAACCACGATGTTCACATACAAAATCACAAGATGATTTCAAACTTTCGTGATCCATGCATTTGATAATTTGAACACATCGAACCTCACCAGTGCCTACAATCAAGACAGGCTTTGCATGGCCTAACGTGGCGCAGCCACAATCAAAGTAGTTGTGAGTTTGTCACTCAGACCTACACACAGCAGTGTCTACTTGATGTAGAGGTTGGTCTTGTTTGAGCTAATGTATGGATGGACGAAAATCCTCGTTTCTCAGTCTAAGTCAACTACTAACCTGCAAAGTGTTTGTGGTTTAGTAAATTGGTTCATAGACCGTTCCTCTTTATCTGATAGAAATTGATGATACAGGTTAACTTTTTATTTTGTGTCGAAAATTAAAAGGACCTCCTCGGCCGGGAATCGAACCCGGGCCTTCCGCGTGACAGGCGGAGATACTATCCACTATACTACCGAGGACATGCTTGAGTCGGTCATAACACTTAATCTGTGCTGCGGTTCGCCTACGATCTTAGCCAACATTTTCACGTATCTTAAAACTGTGGACCAATGAGAAACCACTATGAAAGACGGACTATGAGCTCGGCCTAACATTAGAAACAATGGCAATCAGACGGGCAGGCACCAAAACCGATTATAATTCAGTTGGAAATATGTTTTGCTGTTAATGTATTCCATCTTGATCAAATAACGTCCAGTAACAATTATACCTGCTTTGTGAACAGTACGTGAGCTGCGAATCTTCTATATTGATATATTCGTTTGCAATCATTCACTCGCAACAGTCTAGAAACGTTTCCAGTGGCTGAAATCGTTTCGCATGTAAAGTTACAGCCTATAAATGCCAAAGCTAAGCTTGGACTCTGCGGGCCAAATGACATTATAGGGAATTGAAAAATCATCCACTCAATACTCTAAATTACAGCACTTTATTTAATTAATTTCTTTAATTTTGACGCATTCATAATGTCAATTTATCGAAAGCAAAAGATCTATCTGAGAGGTGGCGGTATGGTAAAACTCCCATAGCCATTGTCCAATAAAGGTGAATAGATTGGCTGGATGAAATGTTTACTCGGATGAGTGCAGCAAGAAATCACATAACAGTTGGACACTGCAAATAGCTAAATGAACTCAGTCTATCGGTGTCTCCGCTTAAGCATCTTTTTACTAAAGGAGTGAGTGTTGGCTCACACCACGGTATATGCAAAAATTCAACTCCTTTTTAATGTATTGTGGTGCTCACATCCGCAGTAAAATTATTTTCATTAAAGAGTTTAAATTTATGATTGAAATAAGCCTCATCAATTGTGTGTCTGAAACTAGAATGTAAAAGTGAACCGAGCTAATCACGCAGCCTACTTTGTATGGATTAGGCTTGTGCTTTCTTACATGCATATATCAAACGTATCTTGTAATCTAATAATTCCACTGTCTGGAGTATAGGAAGTTCTATAGTGACTAGCGGTTGAACCCTTGTGGAAGACATCAGGCAGATGGCAATTCTATCGATCACGACCACCGTTAAAATTGAAACTAGAACGTCTATACCATGTTCAGTACAGGCAAGATGAGACAGTGAAATCAAACAATGCTTTATATTGCCAGATGCAGATGTGGGATGGAAGCCGCTATACACCTAAGAGATGCTCCTTTTCTCACGATACCAACGTTGCAAAGTCCATACACAAAAGTATGTATATACGCGTATATATGACAATAATATGTGAGAAACTATGACGTATTCTTTTAAATTTGGTTGGGTTAATTATTAGGTTTCATCAGATACATTATTCCTCTCTGTGAATGACGCGAATGTGCCAAAAATTTATCTGTCTAATTCTTCCCCTATTTCGTTCTATGGCATGAGCGCATGTTTGTGTTTTATTGCTTTACATCGAATGAAAATCTCATGAAACTCAAAATAAATACACATCAAAAGGTATACATGAACCTCGCTGTTATATAGGGTACTTAATAAGAACCATGATTTTCAAATACAGCACCACTAAGTGATCCCGGGTCAAGCGCTCAAATTGACCAATAGACAAATTTGAACATTGTGGTTCTTTGTAAAGGTGGCACTCAAATATACTTTCGCTTATCATTTTACCAGTATTTCAATGCTAAACGAACCTAATCTTAACGGCCGGCAAACAGCCACAAACCAGCTATATTTTGCACGTGAGTAGGATGTGAGCACAAAACTAAATACCTATTGATTTTGTTCGATGTGTTTGAGGACACTTTGCTTTACGTACAAAAATCAATTAATCAATGATTGCACTTGATAGGAAGATCAAAAGCCTGTACGGCTGAGTGCAATGTAGTTGTTGAGTGAAAAAATGGATGGTGCGGAAATACGTTGGGTCTGTTAATAAACATCAAAGGGCCGGTCTCTCACGATCTCGTTTCGTTACGGGACGGCTGGTGTTCACTTATCTATTGTTATTTTTCCAACATATACAGATTACGTTAAGGCAGCGCTAAACAACAAACGACAAAATATAATGAACAATGATATGTTGGCTATCGAATGACCAGATTACAACAAAATAGGACATTGATTCAATCGATAAAGAAACGTAATACGTCGCATAAGAGAAACACATTACGCTCACCGTTATATTTAAATGGATATCAATAACAAGCAGTTGGGAAGCAAAATCTTACGAGTGTAACCACTGGCTTCGAATTACCTTGAAACCTTCCAAGGAGTGTAAATTCATGGGATGTGATAATAAGGATGCACTTCTTTGAATCAAATTTGGTTTTTGAAATGAATATTTGGATTTAAAATTTCTGCGCGAACACTGCTAAATAAACTACAGATTTA